>JAWWEN010000038.1:905614-920060 GCA_035582955.1 Sycophila texana
CATGCTTGTTTGACTTAAAAACTAACTTAAAATTAAAATATAATATTTGAGCTCTGTTTAACAGTACAATAAAGTTTGTATACAATAACAATTATTTTTAAACGACGGTACTTTTCATTATTACTATTGTTTCATTCTATTATTAGATTTGAACTTGTGTCTCCGTTAATGAAGTGATTAAACTTTTTGCTTGCAATCAGTTCAGTTGAGTAAGTTTATATTTAGTGCAATCGTTTCCTTTCATTTACGGCGTTAAATAATCATATCCACATAACGAGGCAAACTAATTAGAAGAGCGAAGTTCGTGAATGATCCCGGCATTATCAATTTAATCGACACATTAAGCGCGATTAAAATCGACCGTACACCTTTATTATCACCGCGCGCTCAGTTAATAACCGTACGTTTCGGCTCCCGTTCAATCTCGTATCGCGGCGCGCTCGGATAATTAAGACGTGCTCCGGCCAAACAAGCAGAATCACTCGCTCTGTCCTCTCCCCCCCCCCGGTCTACCTGTCTTTTCCCTCCCTCTGTCTCCCTCTCTCCTGCAGGACTCCTTCGCTCGTCCCGACTTTACGAGCGGCGCAATAAAATATTTTCCCGCAATTGCGTCGTTAATTTCGACTACCGAAAAAAGATACCCGGAGAAGTAGCGGCAGCCGGCGCTTCCCCTCCGGAGGCGAGTGTATCACTTGTAAAAGCCGGCCCCTGCGCGTCAATGCTGATCGCTCAGGGAAAGGACTGTATACGCGCGGCGAGCGTCGCATAGCTGCGAGCGACGTCAGTTTCTGCTAAGGCGAGCGGACGCGGGCAATACCGTCGACGTGCGAGACGAAATAAGTTTGTTGAGAGCCCGAACTTTGTTCCGTGTGCCCTCGGCTGTTGCACTTCGCCGGAGTGACCGAAGCGGAGAGCTCGATGAAGAGTGTCTGTCTATATCTTCGCGTTCACTCTGCTGCGAATGCGCCATCGAAATATTCTTCCCTCGTCGGTTTGTATTTCGGTATACTCTACTCTTTTTTTAAACGTGTACAAACTATGGGAGGTATTTTAATTGTTAAAAAATCAGGACACAGAGCGCCCGAACGACGAAGATTTTACGGACGAATCCACTTTTAAGCGGACTAACCAAACTGTCGCTCGAGCTTTTTTAGTTCGCTTCCCTCGTACTCCTCTCCATCCCGTTTGATACTCCGGCCGGTGCCTAACTCTCTGGACGTGCGATCACGCGACGGCTCGATGACTGCGAGGCGAGCCGCGATATTTCATCCATATCGGATCGACAAAGTGGATTTCGCATCGACTGCAGCTGAGCCGCGGACGAAGAATCAAGCTCTTTTTATTATGTTGACATTGAGTCGGCTCCGCGCGGCTCCTTTTTTTTCCTCCCCCCCGTCTACTCGATATTTTTCCTCCTTTCTTTTTCGAACTCGCCTGGGCTTTTTCACCGGCGCGACGGAACTCGACTAAGCAAAGCCGGCGACTCGTTTTTTTCCTTCCTCGTATTTACATAAGGCCGACCCTTTCGCTGGCGCGCGTATAATACACATACAGACTCACACACACCGTGAACTGTGAAAAACGCGCGCCGATGACATAAAAGGGAGGCAGCGTGAAAAAAGCGGGCAATAAAAGTAAATTTTTGTTTAGCTCGTTACATTAGGCATTTATACAGAAAGCCGTAAATCGACTTTAATAACGCCGCAGTAGCGGCAGGGGCAAAAAAAAAAAAAAAGAAAAAGAAAAAAGGAGGAGTCACTGGGGGCGAGACCGCGGCCAAAGGCACGGATCTTGCCCGGCGTTAAATTTCGAAGCGAAACGTTTGCGAATTTTTTTCGCGCTCGCGCGGCTATCTTCTTTTCCGCCGGGAAATTAATTGCACGATTTACGAGCAGCGCCTCGCCGAAAATTCAGTCGCTAGTCACGCGAGGCTTTTCCGGGGCTCGCGCGGGGGGAACGTTAAACCGACGACTGTACTTTAATGGTTATAAATTTGAAAGTAGGCCAGCGGTGGTCGCGAGCGGAGCCCGTCCTTTTACGACTTATTTCGCTGGTAATTAAATTTTCCTCCCCTCGCTTGTTCTTTTATGACGGCCGCGGCGGATTCCACGAGGGTTGCGGGGACGCCGGGCTGAATTCGCGAGCCCCGGCACGGTCGCATGTATAATTGTGTTCTGTGCCTCCTCCCCTTACCCTCCCGTACTTTTGGAACGGAGAGCGAAGAATTTCGAGAATTAAAATTTGCCCACTTTTTTCGTCCTCTTTCGTGAGCTCCCCTGCTAATCGAGTTTCGCGCAATTATTGCTTCTGGATAGCACAAGACGCGCATTTAATGCTCTACTGTATGCGCATCATTTTATATTTTATGGTAAACGAATGAGGTTGGGAAGATTCCTAGCAGTTTTTTTTATTTTTTTTTTAAGACGAAGGAGCCTTGGCGCCAATTACTCTTCTGGACTGCTGAAATGAATATTAACGAGTGCTTTAAACTGCCTCGTGTTAATGAATACTTGTGGGTAGCTGTGACTCTGAAAGAAAAGGAGAATTAAGTAGCTTAAATGATTTCAGATTTTTTCCTCATTAGTGCGATAACCCAGGGTGTAATATCTTTTTTCGAAATCGGGGATTGTATCGAATTTAAAAGAAATTTAAAAAAGAAAGCAGTGAGGAGTTGCAAATTGCAATGCTATGGAAATTGCTTCATTGCGAATTCCATATTACACCGCAAAATACCAGTGATTTCCGTCAACAGCGAGCAAAAGCGACAAATCGAATCAGCGCCGGTCGCGCAAAAACGCGACGCATAAACGAAATTTCGGTGTGTGTGCACAGTGGGCGCGCGTAAAAAGCGCCCCGCGCCAATTTTCGACGTTAAAATTCATAATCTCGTTACGATCGACGGCTCGCGAAGGCGCGAAACATGCATTATACAGCGCCAGCCGCCGGGCCACGGGGACGCGTGAAAAAAAAAATAAAAAATAATGCGAACGCGCCCTCGTGCATCAGACAGACACAATGAGGACGCAAAAAAGCGGAGATCGCGGCCTGTTTGAACGATACGAGTTAATTGAATTGTAATTCGATCGCGGCCGGATGGAATTGAATTTCCGCGAATGCTCCTGAGTATCATGCGCGTGGGTGTGGGGGCCCTGGGTCGCGGCGCATATGCCGATTTCATTGGTGTTTACCCGCGCATACTCGAGAGATCGACGTTATTAGCGCGTATGAATATGCAGCGGCGAAAGAGGGAGAAGGCCCCGCCGAGTTATTATATTTGCCCGGCGAATTATTAAATTTTTCGTCGTTACGGGGCTGCCTAGGAAATTTGTTGATTTCGCCGTTAGCTACACGCGCCAGGGGAGCTTGCCGTTTTTATTTTCAGTTTTGTGCCTTCGCAGCTTTTGGTTTGTATCGAGGGGGACTGCGAAAATTGCACGAATAAAGAAGAGTATCTCTGTGTGTGTTGGTTTTATTTTATCCCGTGGGATTCCATTCTCATCGGGACGAGATAATTAAATATAATTGCAGAAGGCAAACATCCTCTTTTCCTTCATTAAAACTAGATTGCGCGTGGAGTTTCTTTTTAATGAAAAATCAAATGAACTTATTGGGAATATAAAATTGGATTAGTCGGAACGAGAAGTGACATGGACTATGAAAAATCTTCAATGTGCTCCGGTAAAAATCGACCCTTATTAATTTTTTTTTTTATTAATATTATTTTACGCTTACAGGTTTCACGAAATAGCTTCACGATTGGTCAGTATAAATCTTTAGAATAATTAGTGCCGTTCATTAATTATGTTTACTGATGCCAGAATAGACCCAATAAAGCACCTCGTAATTATGGCTTCCCATAAACGCACGAAGTATCCCCAAGATTTCCTACTTGCAAAATAAAGCTTCACACTGCCATTCATCTCAGCGCTTATACGATAAAGACCGGACCTATCTCTCTCGAGCGAGCTTGCGCTATTTGCAAAACTCGTATGAGTAATTGATTTTAGCGCTCGGGGACGAGGGGAATATTTATGGGGCTCCCGTGAATGCGCGATAGCACCGGCTGCCCACGCATTGGTCGCGATGAAAATGCAGCGAGTGCGCCCACGCGCGAGCCGGGGAAACTCGTTTGCTCGTCTCATTAGCGCGCGGCGGGGCCGCACTCATTACCTAAACGGTCACGCGAGCCGCGAAAACAAGCTCGCGCGACCCCCTCCCCCCCTCCGACACTTTCACTTATCATTCGCTTATTATTCAATGAGCGTAGGATCGTTGCTCGCGCCACGAGCTGGGGGAGAGTGTGTGTGTGTGTGTGTGTGTGTGTGCAGCGTGTGTCGTCCGACGACGGCTACATCCGAGAAAATTAGCCTTAATGATCGGTTGCGCGCGTTCGTTCATTCCGGCGCGGAATTGCGACCTTGACGAAAATCATTTTCTCCGGGAATTGCGATTGAATGGGGTTTCGTGACTCTAGGCCTGATGCTCGATTATTACCGCGAACAGAAGGATTCTAAATGGTGACATTTTTCCAAAGCAATTTTTTTGCAAAATATATATCTGGAGAAGAGAACTCTTATGCAAAGATCGAAATGCAAATAATACGAGCGCGCATAATAAATTTACTTCGGATGAAAAGAAAGTGCAATTTGTCTTTCCCCGGGACTGCTTATTTGCGCGGGGTAACATTCAAAAATGGCGAAATATATTTCCCCGCAACATTGCAGGAATTTAAATAATTTTCACGTCATACGTTAGAGCTGGCAAAAGGCGCAATTTCGAGCGTGTAACTCGAGTGGCTCGTGCGCGCGGCAGTCGCGGAATTGGCTCGGCGGCGAAAACGGGTAGCTCGCCCAGTATAGAAAAAGATCGAGCGAGAGTCGCCGCAGGACATTCTTCATCCAGCTTCGGCCATCGCAAGGGGCCGCGGCCTTTTTGCCGTCTCTCTTCCGCGCGGAGCTTTATTTGAATTTATCTTTGGCCAACACAAATTTCCGCGCATTTTTCACAGCGTCGGCGGCCCTGGCAAGTGCCAGACTGCGCGCCGCACGCCGAGTCCTAAATTCACAAAACCGACGGCGCGGAAAGCGCTCCGTGGCGCGCGCGAGTTCCGCACGAGGGGGGGAGAGGGGGGCATGCTACCGCCTATATATACCTACCTGCACACGAGACGTACATACATGCGTGTGTACGCGACGGCCCGGGGGAAGAGCGGGGGGCGAGGGGAGGGCGCAACCCCTTGACAGAAGCGCTGATGAATATCTACCAACTATCCGGAGCGCGGGCGCATTTCGACGGAGGACGCCCGGCTTCAGTTCCCATACTGACGTTTCGTCCTCTCGGATTTCACCCCGGCTCTCGGGTTCCAGCGTAATCCTAATCAAACCAAGTGACGATGTCACTTTTACGAAAGGATGATGCGGGCACGCTAACCCGCCGCGTCCCCATACCCCTTTTTCCCTGCATCTCGTCTTTTTTTTTTGTCCGCTCAATCCCTTCGTCCTTTATACATGCTTTAGTTTTTTTTTTCAAGGCTTTTATTAAATTACTACTGCTTTTTTTCGAGGGTATCTTGCTTCGCTGCCCTAACGATACACTGTGCTTTAATAAAGGATAGAGGTCAAATTTTTTTAGCAGATGCGAGAGGTGTGATAAAAATGTAGCGTAATCCGAAAGATACACAACATTTGGGGAATTTGATTTTTTAAGAAATTGGTGCAGTCTTTTAGCAGGTACACTAATGCCTTAAAATTTATTAAAACGTTTTCTTGAAATGAAAATTGATAAAACGGTTAACCAAATCTCTCTTTCAATTCTTATCATACGAAAAGGTAGTTTTATGAAAAGACTATAAGCTACTAAGTAATGTTTTTTTCATAGAACTCTTTCTTTCCGTTACACCGATGGATCCAAATTTTTAATTCCTAGGAATTTTCCTATTATGAGTGTACTAAATAAAGGTCTTATCCCCTTCGCATGTCTATGCAAATTACGAATTTCTAATTTCATTCGGCAAAGAAGACAAGCTAAGGAATAAACTTCTAAACTATTTATCATATAAACGATATTATGAAGTGTATGAACGAAGTCCGACGAAAAAAGGCTGACGAGATATAAATCATAGAGTCATAATTTCATTTCCAAGTTCACGGTCTTACAATTCGCCCGACTCCACTCTTCACCTTCATTCCGCGCTCATTCATTATCGTTGAAGCGCGAGCCGAAATTCCTCGCGCCCACCTCACCAGACCGGACATCAATCTTGAACGCGTGACGCGCAGCTAAGGCGCGCACTCGAGGAATTTCCACTTCCTGTTTTTTCCTGCCTGCAAGGGATCAAAGCCGATGCACCCCTCCCTGATTCACGCTGAATCAATTTGTCTCTATATAATTGGAGCTCTGTTAAATCCATTCATTACCCCAACAAAACTGCTATTAAAATAGAACATTTCGATACAAGTGCGAGAATGTGATTTTCAGCCTCGTGTGACGTTTGCGCACGATCGAACCGTATTTTTCGACACAATGTGTGCAAGATGCGATTTTGCGAAGCTGATTTTGAGCGTGCGTGCGCAAAGTCGTATCTTTGCGCACGGCGTATCGAAAAAATCATTTAAATTTAAACAAATAATAAATAATAATAATAATAACCATCACCATACATCTATAAATCGATCAAATATACGTCTTTAACAATAGTCTGCTCGACACTGAAAAAATAAAATCGCGCAATTCGATCTTTCGCAATTCAGTTATAACAACTTAAAATTTATTCACTCGCTCCATTCTAGCGTTAAAAGAAAAACGGCCATTCACTTGATTATCATTTTAAAAGCCGTACGATCAATCACGGCGTTACGTGCTAATTAGCCGGCATTCACGGGGACTAGGAATTTTTTACGCGGCATTGTTCGCGCCGGGAGTTCCCCGAGACCTTCACGAAAATCGGACATCGCGAGGTAAACAGGCGCTTAGTGCTCGCGAGATGGGTCAGCGGCACAGTGCTGTTTACACGGCCGGCCGCTCACCGGAGATTTGCTCCGCTACGTTTCCACGCGCTGTGTATCTCCTTATCGCCGGGTCCCGTGTTTTCTTTCGCCTCGTCCCCGGGAGAAGCTCGGCCGCCCGCTTCGCTTTACCTCATTTGCGTTGGCGAACCGTTTTGTGCACTTAGCGTAAGTGGGCCACTCGATAAGGGGGCATTCGTGGGCTGGATTTACGCTTCGAATGAATTAATACCATTTCGATTTTCGATTTTTCGCTCTCGACGAACAATGCCAGCTCTATTCATACTTTGATAAGCTGGCGAATGCTTTCTTCGATTTTTTTTTTTAACGTTTTTGTTTTGATATGGATTTAATGCATTAATTAAAGACCATTTAGTGTATTAATAATTCATTTGCTTATTTTATAACGATGCGAAATTCTCGCTTAGGTTGAATGCGAAACAAACGGAATTGCATTGATAATACTAATATTGAATCTGTAATCCAGTACAATTCATTATTTTATATTAAATAAATGCCGAAATCACAATGAAATAATTAAACGTAAACTGAAATTATTATTATTATAATTATTATTACTTTATCGCAAATCATCGAGTTACTTAAAAAATAAAACGTACAATACAATATCAAAGCGCAGTAAAATTAATTTAGGTTCATTGTAAAATTTATAATGGCAGCAGTTCGTAAGCTATAAACGTTTGCCCATAACAAAGCGATCACACGTGAATAGCCCCGAGTAGATGCGATGATCAATAAGGTAATCGGTTTTCCTTCCGATCGCGCGCCGCCGCGATTCGCTTCTCACGGGCCTCCCATTAAAAAGCCATTTTTCCGGATGCACAACTGCATTAAAAAAGAAGGGGGGGGGAGAGAAACGGGGCATTGATCCGCGGCGCCTCAGCCCCTAACACAAATTCGGCGCATTCAAAGTCGCGGGCACGAAGATTGAGTATGCCTCATTTGTTGGAGCGACCGCGACGACGGCGACTTCTCCCGGGGAACGGCCGGCGGATAATACCGCGGCGCTTCCCTCGCGGTTCAATGGAGCCGCGCGGAACGCGATGACTTAACGACTCTTCGGGAACTGTCGCGCCCGGGACCGCTAATGTGGAAGCGGCGGCACTGCCTCGCCCCCATCCGAGCGGAATAATCGACTTGTCCTCACGTCTGCGGCCGCTATAACGACGCCGCTCGGAAAAAAAAAGTCGCCGAGCGCTGACTGGTTTCTTTGGACGGGCGCTCGATCCCAGCCGTCCGCGCGAGAGCGACTCGCCGTCCGTCTTCTTCTTCTTTTTCTTTTTTTTTTTTGCTCTCTTGTGCTTTTCCACACTATTTCTGCTATGGGCTCTTTCTTACCCGCCGTGTCGATTCGCATTTCATTCCCTTCACTTTTTAAGGTGGCCATTACGAAAATTTATCAAGCGGACACTTTTTCTCATTTGGAAACTGGATATTATTTTGAATGTTAGTATTTTTCACGAGTGGATTTCATAATCTTTTATGAAATTCAAAAAGAAAAAATCGAGTATCATTTCAAATTTGACTTTAAAATCGGATCGTGCCTTTTTTTTTATATACCTTGACAAATGATGCTATAATGCTAAAGATGAAAATTCGAAATCACGTTAAATCGTACATGAACACCCAGAAAATTAAAATCGTTAAGTAAAATGATTCTGATTAAACTAAAATTATACATTATTATTGATTGATTAGGATTTTTTCATTATTACGCAATGCGTAATCAAAGGAACGAGATATTTTTTCCGCAGTACCCTTTTAAATTTTCTAAAACTACTCAATTGAAAATTTAATGACGATCGGAGCGTATAATATGCATCCCATCAAATCAACGAAACGCCGAAGATAATAATCTTGAGCTTTTACAATCCTGGGCCGAGAAGTACCGAGCGAATCATCTGCTCGTCGCCATATATCTTCTCGACCCTCGGCGAAGCATCGACCTGCTCGCACAAAACCATGTCGCGTCGCGCATCCTTCCTTTGACGTCGCGCAGCCGCGGCACGCGCGCACAATTCAATCTTCCGCGCCCAGGCGTCCGAATCGAACCCCGCCCGTGGAGCAGATGCGCGACGTATTTTTCGGGCGTAGCCTGCCCAGGGGCTTTTCCCCGCGGAGATAACCCGTTTGTCGCGCGGGGAAAGCGCGGACTCGTTTTCCCAGGTATAATAAAGAAGCGCCGAGATAAAGAAGCGGCCGAAGAAAGGAAAGGTTCGGGCTTAAAAAAAAAAAAAAAAAAAAAAGAAAAGAAAAGAAAGCCGAGCCGCGTCGCTGAATTAAAATCGTTTTCGTCCGCCGTGGGGTGAAGAAGGTGCGGAGCCCGATGCACCTATAATCTTTTGTGATAGGAGGACGAGCGGGGAGAGGGAGCCGAGTGGCGTCGCGACAATAAATGCAGCTGCGCGTACCCGCGACCCTTTCACCATTCCCGCTGATTTTCCCCTCGCGCTGATCCTCGGGTCGCGCACGTGGAAATCGTACACTTGCACGCGTGACTGCGAGCGTCGCGTCTCTCTTTGCTCCGCGCCGTGGCATTAGGGCCGCGGAAAAGTACGCGAGTTGCGACAGCGCGCCGCTCGCGGCAAATTGAGCTAATTTGTCGGAATTAACTCAAATTATAATTGGCCTGGCGTGTTGGATTACTTTTGTTCAAGGAACGAAAGTACACCGCGACGAGAGCCGTATACGACAGATTTTACTGGAAATTGATATATCCTTGGGTACTTTTAATAGAAACTGCGGTACGCTCGTTATTAATCATCGATAGAAATCGCTTAATTTATAGATCGATTACGTAAAATAAAGCCCGGCACTTATCACTCGTGCCGGTCATTCAAAGTCCGCGGGGCTCATAAATTATTCGCCTGTCAACATTGCCGGCCGGTGTATATAAAAAAAAAAATAAATAAAATCGCCCGCACGCGGAAAAAAGGCACAGATTCGATCGATTGCCGGTCGTCTCGACCGGCGAGCGAGTCGAAATAAAAACAGAGTCGAGATTTCCGCCGATTGCCCGGCGCAGGCTCGTATCGCGGTTTTTTCCCCGGCGCCGCGAGGCCCGAGTTCAAAGAGAGGCGGCTCGCTAATGAAGTTGACGAGGTCGAAAAAGCGGAGAAAAAAGGCTCGGAAAAGAAACGCCACGAGGATAAGCGCCGGAGAAGAGAGGGGGGGATACGGAGCCGACAGCGAAGGAAAGATGGAAAAGGAGAACTGCGTCCGGAGGTGGAGGACTGCGGGAATCACGCGTGATCGAAGGGGAGAGGCGCGGGGGGAGAGATCGTGTGTCCCGAGGCGGCTTTTGCGGCCGCTGCCGCCATTACGATGAATATACCCGGAGCCGGACACTTCCCCGGCGACGCCGACGATTTCACGGCGCGATTCCGGTTAGCCTTCCGCGGAGAGCTCCTCGAGGTTATCTCAATCGGCGGACAGTCGACTCCGCGAGTGCGTGACAGCGCCGCTGCGGAGGGCCGAGATTGAAGGAGCGCGGCCAAAGGGTATCATGTTTTGACGAGGAGCCTTTTAAAAGGATTGCCGGGATATCTTTGGGATACCTCGGCAGGGAGATCTGGAGCGATTAGATGCAGTCTGTGGACAGCGTTTTGAAATATCACGCACATTAGTCGGCCTTTCGGATTTCTCAACATTTTTCTCGCATTAGTGGGCTCGAGTCGGTCGGTCAATACCTAAATTCTCCCTGCTACTTGTGTGTAACCGATCATCGGGTATAATATTTTACAATTAATCATTTTGTCCAGTGTTGACTGTTGGTTATGATTAGTTACAGTGGATTTGATAAAAAAAAAAAAAAAAAGAGCGGCGAACGCATTCGTATCAGATATTACACAATTATTCTTCTTTGATCAATTAAGAGGGGGTAATGGAAAAAAGGAAACTGCATGCGCAGCCTAATGGCCAGCGCTACTTATTGGAGATTACGAGAATATTACTCCGACGCGAGTCTGACCACAGTTCAAAATATTTGATTACCTCCTGATGGGCTCGGGGCATTTTTTCATCCGCTGCAGAGAGCCAATCGCTAATCTAACTTATCGATGCGCGCGCTCCGCGTATCGATCAAATGGTTTTTCTCCCCGTAATCCTATTTACAATCAGTGGCCTCGCTCACCTTTTAAATCACCCCTTCGAAAATAAACCATTCATTTAACCTTCTCATCTCGATAGTCCGCAGGATCCGCGCATTGCACCCGCGAAGGAATGGCGAAGCCGAGGAGCGAATCGGGGAAACTCGAGTCGCCACCACCGCGGAAGAAAAAGTCGCGCGGTCGCGGCATAAGCAGAGTACAGTGGAGGGACGATTTCTCTCGCGTCGTACTTAGGCCACGTATAGGCGAAAAAGAAGACGCGGGAAGGAGCAGCGGGGCTCGAGAGTCGGGGGAAGGAGGCCAAAGGGACGAAGACGAATGTTCGCTCCGGCGCAAGGAGTAGGGGAAGGAAGAGCAAAAAGAAGGAGGAAGGAGAGGAGAGGCTCGGTGCTCCGCTCGCTCCTCTCAAGATCCGATCTGTCTGGCTGTCTTGACCGGCGATCGTGATCGCCGGCCCTGTAATTACATCGTAATTTATGCGTGTTACGGTGTGGAGCGATCCGACTCTCTAGCTCGGCGTCTCGCTCGCTCTCGCGAGGATGTGGATTTTATCCGGATCGCGGGAGAGTTACTCGCTCTCCGGGTAGACGCTGCTCTTTTGCACGATTGATTTTATCCGGGGAGAGAGAGAGAGAGAGGAGAGCGCTCGCGCTTTTTCCCGAACCCCCTGCGTTCCCCGGCTATCCGAGGGCACTCTGAGAGCGCGCGTTCTACTTTTATTTATTTTTTTTTTTTTGCTCCTTTTGTTTTGCGCCGAGGAAAACTGGCGACAGTGTGCCGGTAGTGATTTCGCCGTGGCGCGAGGGCCAGGAGGGAGCAGGATATAAGGTATACGGATGGTCGTAATTACAGTTGTCGGTGGTGCGCGCAAAAGCCCGAGCTTCATCCTGTGTACATACATATGCGTCGTACGGAGGTTCCACGTCGTGCTCGTTGTTTTCGTTCGCCTCCGATGCGCGCCTTCTCCTCTTAGATTCGTTGTCGCGATTCGCGATAAATTTCCGGCTTGCAGAAAAATCGATAATCGCGCCGCCGCCACCACCGCAGCCGCGCTATCTCGTGTTTACCGGTAAAGGCTCATTATTTGGCGAGGGAACATGGGAAAAAAGAAGCATCGGCTTCTTTTTTTCAGCGTATACGTACAGCCTTAAAGGAGCGAGATTCCTGCCGCGGCGTTCACTTTTGTCGAAAGCCACGGGGAGAATTTTAAGGAAGTGTTATTAGCATACGAAGCAAAACAAGGGATCTGCGGGATGTAAATGATTTCCGACTTTTGCATTTATTCTTTTTCCACTAAACTCGTTCGAGCTTACGCATGCAGAATAGGTGGGTAATTGCAGGTCGCGATCTGAACATTGTTAGTTTAAGCTTCTGTTGAATAGATCAATATGAACTTCATTATATACGAACCGGTAATTAAGAATCTTCTTAAATCCCTCGCATTTGGATTAAAATTCAGATCAGAAAGAGCGCACTCCCCTTTAAATGGAATAAAAGCATGGAGAAGTTCAAACACTAAACGCTTCCAACATTGATGGAATAATTACAATAGTTCAAACGTTACTGTAACTATTAAGAAATTTTGCTATCCCTCTTACAAATTTATAAGGACTTTCAAAACGGTCTATTGCAATTTTTAGTAGATAATTTTTCATCATGGGCAAAAGTCTGGTCAATTTAATAAAGGTTAACCGTATAATCAATCGCAACTACCACACGCAGGATGAAATTTTGTATTTGCGGAGTACTTCGAAGCGCGCGGCACCAGGAGGGTCTATACCCGCGTCCAATAAAGCCTAGTTTTATTCGCGTATCAGGTGTACAGCTTTCACTTTAAGAGTCGAAAGTACCGCGGGGGTAAAAACGAATAGACCTCGCCTCTCGATGAGACGCGCATGTGTAGCTCGGTAGCTTTCAGGCCTCGCTTTGGGAATAATTCCATCGACTCCCCTCGGTCGACCCTAATGCAGTCTCCCGTCCCGCTCCTCGCCTCTATCTTCGCGTAATCGACTGTTTTTCCAAAAGGGTTCGACCCTACTTCTTGCGCGCGCGCGCACTCTACGCACGCAATATACATAAGCGGAGCCGGAAAAAAAGAAGCGGCGGCACGCCGATGTTGATATGCGCCGTTTTGCCGGGTCCCACTTCCCACCACGCAGATTCAATGTCCCCGATAGAGTGAGCGGCTAAAACAACTTTGGTGAGAAAACACGTCGTGGTTAAACATCATTAGGTTATTAGTTTTTTTTTTTTACCGAGGGCGCCGCAGCTTTTTTTCGCCTCCTGTTTGGCAAAGCGCTTTGAAGTTCGTGCGTCGCACGCAGCCCCTCGGGAACTCGATTTGGGTGTCCCTTCGAGAAAGGAAAATAAAATTATGACACGCGAACCAGCTAATAAGCGTCTCGATAGGCTTTTAGTCTTACGCGATTTGGTGAAAGGGGAGAGTTTATGAACTCCGCAGAAAAATATCGGAAAATATTCCATTGAGCTTTGGGAGTGATTTAAAAGATAATGAAATTTTTTCTTCTATCGTAACATTCGGGTAATTTGACGAGCCGTCAATGGAATGCACGGAGGCTGAAAGAGTGACAAATCAATCGGAAAAGAAAGGATTATTGTAAAAAACTTGATTATGTAATAAAGAAATTCCATTACTAAAATCCTTTCACGGCGAGATTCATTTTAAAAGGTTATTGTACTGCCTTTCAATAAGGCTTTATGAAAAGGCTAAGATTGAATACTGAGGAAAAGAATGTCTCCTCGCAATCTTCTACAATTAAAAATTCTGCCTCGATCTCACTGCACCGAGGGAAACAATAAATCGGACCGAAATATTTTCCGGCTGGATAAACTCTAGTCTAACTACTCAAACAAAGGAGACGCCAAGTTATTTGAGAGACGGGGAATGGTACCTTTTTCACAGACAAACACAAGAGTCACCTTATAACTGCAACAAAGCTCGGCAAAAGCTGCCTCTCCGCGACCAGTTGAATTGCCGGCATTTACGCTATGATTGATAACTAACTCTGGATCTGCCGTTGAGCAAGAGAATGTAAAAAAGAAAAAGGGTATCCCCCCTTTTTATGTGCCCGCGTTTTATAAAACAATTTTTTTATTTCTTTTCAATAGAATTTGTATAAAATTGAACGGTTGGTAATGAAAATTGATTGATCAATAGCTTTAATGTTTTTTTTTTTAAATGATTCTTAATTTTTTCTTTTCATTATTTAATTTTATTTTACACGGAGAGAAATTTATATCAAAAATTACCGTTGTTTTGACGGTAACCATGGACTATTTGCGCTGATCAGA
>JAWWEN010000038.1:920160-933794 GCA_035582955.1 Sycophila texana
AGTGCTGACGTGACAAAAAAGTCCATGGTTACCGTCAAAACAACGGTAATTTTTGATATAAATTTCTCTCCGTGTACGTTTATCTGTTTTGAAAATTTTAAACGAAAATAGCACACCGTTGAACCGTTCGAATTATTTTGTAATTAGGATTTGTAATGCTTAAGTTGACGTTGAAAATGAGACTGAGAGGAATGGACAGTGGGATCGATATAGTCAGGAGAAATTCGCATGGCTCGAGTTCAAGGGTTAGAGGTGCGAGACGCGAGGGACGCAGTCGAGTTCAGGATTATTGTGTATTCGCTGGGTATTACAATGGCAGACCCCAGCTTCCAAATATATTAGTTAAAGGGAATACGCAGGGACCAAAACAGCAAATCCAGGGACGTCTTTAGAGGCTCCGACAGGGGTAAAATCGTCGAGTAGAATTTACTGTAATTCTCATTACTCGGTTACGCTACTATAAAGTATTTGTACGCTCCGTTTGGGCTTTCGGTAAAAGCTGTACAATCTCAAATGGAGATAATTTTATTTTAACACCGCACGAAGTAGCGAGAATATTAAGTGCAGCCGCAGATAATTTGAGAAAAAGCAATTGCACCTACACATTATATCTCTAAAATGCTACGAAATTCGTTCAACCGCAAAAGAAAAGAAATTTAATCAATTACGAGAAACTTATTTCGTGCCTACTGAAAAGGCCTATATCAGAATCTTCGGAAAAATAACAATCGGGTCCTTTCACTTTTATAATCAATTCGCAGATTGAAGATAGCGCGGCATATATCAGCGGCGAAACAGCACAGTTAGCAGAAATTTATTGTGCATCGTGATGCAACGTGACGCAATTGAAGACACTTTGCATATACGTGACTCGGGATGGATTTCTGTCGGCAGCCTCGCTCACTCGCCACCGACGCGACGCTTTCATCGGACAGTTAAAAATAGTGTGTCGAGGGAGTGAGAGAGCGAGAGAGCAAGAGAGGGAAAGATACATACACGCCGTGGCTAGGCAATCATCGACGCCGTCGCCTTTGACAAATCTCCGACAGCCTCGAACGATCTTAGCCGGCTGCTGCGGCGCTGCGGAGGAATTCCACCGAAAACCGATGCCAAGGAACTTGTCACGTTTGTTTTTCTCGATCGCCCTTGCGGGTGCGATGCTCCGACGCATCGCTCGGGCCCGAATCGAAGCGACGTGCCGGGAGGAAGAGGCCGCGGGTGCGCTCATCCCTCGCGGAAAAATAAACGCGCCGCTGCCAAGAAGGCTTCGGAAGCGCAACCGCGAAATTATGCCGTGTTCTCGAGTTTTTTGTCACGCGCGTAAATCACAGTGGCGACTTGCCGCAGGCGCTAAATCAATGGGTAATATATTCGACAGAGGTAGGCGTGCCCGGACTCGCCCCGTTGCCAAAAACTTGTCAAAATGAATTCCAAGGGTCGCTGCTTTGAATTTGTAGCAACAAATTGATACAATGACTTTGCGCGGGAGTCGGTTGAAATGATCATTTCTATAATTTGCAGATTGTTACGATTATATGTCGAGCTTCAAAGTTTATAGCGCTAATAAGAGCTTCCCCTTTGATTCATTAAAAATTTCCGCTGGAAATTGCTCGTAAGAATCTGTTATTGAAATTGGTAGAATAAAAAGGTCGTAATGCGGCGCATAATTTATGTGGTAACAGGAAGTGAATGCAGCCAATGAAGCATCGTTTTACGGCTGGCCTGTATGGGCGCCTCGATAAAATCGTCGAAAAATCGCGATCCGATACAATCAGTACACGAACTCGGGCTGATTAATCGGCAATAGATGCGCCGTGGGCCGCGGATTTTTGAGCCGCGGGCCTAATCGAGCGATATTAAGCTGAAATCGTAAGATCAATCAAACTAAGCGAAAAAATCGCGTTGCAGGGAGAAAGAGAGGAGAGGGAAAAGGGGGGGCTTATAAAAGGTGCCTCTCCTTCATCCCGACTCTTATTTATTATTCATGAGCGCGAGTAAAAACTACTTTAACGGTTATTACTCGCTTTTAACTCGGAAAAAGGGGGCCCGGTGGTGGGCATGTACACAGAGAGCACGGGTCGATTCATCATCGGCGCGCGCATTTCTCATAGTTCGACGTCTCCCCGGCCGGGCCCGGAGCGATGCTCGCCTATTCGCGAAACTCCTAAGTGTCCGGTCGAGGGTAATTACGCGCTCCCTCCTTCGCGTGGGGTCGGTCTCTCCCACGTTCAGCCTCGGCAACGCAGAAACAAAGAAAAGCCCGCGGACGCCGTTACTCGAAATCGCGCTCGTGATCGCGCGCGCGCGCGGCCTCGCTCGATTTTTAGGCCGCATCCTCCGGCCGAAAAGTCAGCGATCGGAGAGTCGAGCCTCGGCGCGTCTGCGCTGACAGTCACGATAATTGCGTCATGATTGCGCGCCATTGACGATCGGCAGAAACGGATATTGCCGGTACATCGGGGATTATATATGGCGAGGAGGATTGCAGACGGTCAGTCGACTACTGCCATCGCAGCAGCCTGACGTTCTCACGAACGAAATTATTCCGGAAGAGTCGGGGGGAGAGGGGGCCGCGGGAGGGGAACGAAGATAGCTGGGTTAGGGCATCAGGTGGTCGACGTTAATCACCCCGCAGGAGCAGCAGCGGCAGCAGAAGGAGGAGGAGCGATGGCTCGAGAAGAAAAGCCGTCTCGCCATAGGGCAAAGAGATACGATGACTCTCTTCTGCCGCTATCTGCCTACGTCTCCGGACTCGTCCTCTCATGCAAATCAGTGAGCGCCGGCCACAGGAACGGACCGGCAAATGGAAAGAGGAGAGAGAGAGGAGACGGCCAAAGAGGGACGGCGTCTTCGTTAGAGGCGTCCAACAGAGCGGGAGACGCTGGAAAAAGCTTCGGTGCGCCTGGAAGAGGACTATTTTAGCGCGACCACTTGCTCGTGCCCTAAAGCGGCCGGATAATCGATCTATCAATCAATCGCGATTTTTCATGGCGCACTTGTTCGTGATCAACGCCGATTTTTCCCGGGACACTGGGGTATAAGGAGGAGTCTTCTTTTGCGACTCATTCGATTTTACCGGTTTCACGGTCTTGACAGTTTATAAGCTTTAAAATTTTAATAAATTATTATACTTTGGACTCTGCGCGTGTAATTAGACGGAGGGTTGGTTGGCTGAATTTCGGGAAAATTAATGAGTACGTTCGAAAACGGTTCCGATTCATTAACTCTACTACAGTTTGATTTGCAATGCTGTAATTACTCGCACACTTTGATCAAATCGCGAGTTCCAAACTGTGCACAATTGCAAATGAATATTCAGCGGTATAAATAACGATCCGCTCAAAGAGATTTCCGATTAATCGATCCCTTTGCGTATATCAATCTGAACCGTATCTATATATCCATATATAAAAAAAAGGCTGAGCAAACTCTAACTATCACCACTATTTCAGACTTTTGGCTAGATTTCCGCATATTTCTTGAAAAAGTCTGAAAAAATTAAAAATCTGGGGTACAATGGCCGTAATCATACTTTGGGCAAACCTTTACAGCCAGACTTGTATACTAGACTTTTCTTTTTATTACACGGGTATAGCTGCGGCACAGCAACATTCAGGGCAACATTCGATTAAATGCTCGACTAAATCCAACAGTCATAATTGCTCGGGGTATTCGGTAGCAACCACAAAGACAAGCAGATCCAGCAAGGAGGCGTTGGCTAGCAACACCGCAGAGGGACGGAGAGAGAGGCGGGAGACGAAGAGAAGCGAATCGGAGAATATCGGTAGTCAGTCGCATTATCCGGAAGCTCGACTCGCAACTCCATTTCCCGGATCCTTGATGAGCTACGCACGCAGAGAGGGAGCGAGCGAGAGAAAGGGGAACGGGGGAAAGCGAATGTGGCGGCGGAAGCATTTGAGCCGTGCGGCGGCGGCGGCAGTAGCGGCTTAATGAGAATGGCCGTCCGCAGGAGCGCCACACTGGGAAGCACCTGGGGGCAATAGCGGCAGGACACGGTACAAGCGCGTATAAGCTTTCGCTCGCGAATTGCAGATACATGCAAAGCAGCAGCGGCGGCGGCGGAGGTGGGATGCTCTTCATTGAAATATGGAAGCGGTTTAATGCTCGCCTCGGCTGTATTAGAATAGTGTTAGAGAGCTCGGACGCTCGGTTCGGAGGATGCGCGCGGTCACCGCAAATACTTCGGGGGGCCCTGGCATTGCAACTCCCCCGGCATAATTAGTTGGAATACGAGATCGTCGACAATTGATTGGATTATTCCGCGAACGTGCGTTTAGCCGGCCGCCGCGCTGCAAACTTTCGCGGGGGGGACGTTTGGCTTGCCCATTGAAATTCATGAGCACGCGAAGATTCGTTCGACTCCAGAGGCGAAGATCGCCGAACAATGCTTTATCGCGCGTCGGACGGGCATTAATTAAAGCCTCCGGGAGCGTGTTTCTTTCGGAAATACTCGTAGCCACAATAAAAGTTATTCTTCCAGTTGTCTTTTTTCTTTTCTTTTTTTTTTATAGAGTCAGCAACCCTTCGCATGGGAATGGCGTACCGCAAGCTATAATGAAGATTTTCTAATGACATCCAATAGTAGTAATTTGTAACGCGCCTCTTTAAACTTTTATGTGTGCAAAAACTGTGTAATCACACTATGTAAATAAGCCGAAGGATCTTAAATCTGAAAAAAAAGGAAGTTCAGCGTGCACGACCTCGTCTCGCCTCTGCCTTCTAATAATCATCGCAGGTGGTCATCTGCAGAGCGATCGCTCATTAACCCAAGTAGCGTACACGTATACACGTGCCACCCCCGCTCCGCGCAGCACGTCTGGAGCCATAAATAACAAGAGGGGAGGTAGGAGGAGGGGAGATCGACGACGGTCCGACCGCAAGGACACAAACCGCGCGCGCAGCCTGCGCGCGTATCTCAGTGGCCGGAGGAGAGTTCGGAGGGCTCGATGACTATATATATGTATATATACATCGGCGTAATCGGCGAATTTTCATTTCGCGTCGCCAGGACAACGAGGAGGCCCGGCAAACTCCTTCACCCAGTTCGCGCGGCGATAAAGGCGCTGTCGCGGCTTCATGGGGGCAGACATATAAGCGGATGGGGGCCGCGACTTCGCTCCTCGGCGCAATCTCCAGGGCCATGCGTCAGGCTAATCTTCGACGGCGCGCCGAGCTCTCCGAACTTCATCCTCCTCTGCTCCCTTGTAATCTTGATATCGTCGCCGCGGGAACAGCGGCTCAAGGACCTGCCCGGGCTCCCCTCGCCTCGGCTCCTTTGGCCGTCGCGCGCAGAGCCAATGCCGCCACGCTGACTCCCGGAGCATTTGGTGCGAGATCGCCGCCTCGCGGGAGCTTCGATTGTTCGACCAGTTCGCGGGGCACTTCGTCTTCTTGGAGCCGCTTTTATCTAGGCGCGTGTGCGCATCGGCCGATAACGCATGCGTGCTATATATATTATGGGCTTATGAATATAGATGGCCCATGCGGGGGGGCTTATAGAAGACGCACACCTCATCTCGAAATCAATGATTCGCGAATGAAATAAGATGCAATTTTGTGGGGAAAACGTTTTCTAATGCCGTTATTTTCGGAGCACCATTCTGTTTGCAGTATACATCAATTACATTTTCATATATAACATTCATTCAAACTGTACTATATTTTTTAAAGCTATTTTAATAATATATCGATTTAAATTAATATACATTCATATAAAATAATAAGTAAATAAAGCATTGTGCTTTAGCCCTCTGAATTTCTTCATGCGTATCGCCTGCAAAAAGTAAACAGCGCACCCTTTAAATTTGAAAGTAAAAATTTGACACTGCTTACTAATTAATCCATCTGCAAACGAGACCTCGCATTCGCTTCCATCAGACATATTTACCCACCAAATAAATGAATATGCACACGACCGTATCAGCAGAATTAGTAAGAGTCTCTGAATTCAAATTTTTTTTCTATCTTGAATTTAAAAGCCCGTCCTGCTAATCCCCCACAAGCTTTGGGTTACCATGCGCGTCATACACATGAGAGAGCAAACAGTAGTACAATTTCAAGACACACGACGTAGTGAGCTCCGGATGTATGTAGACCAGCTGAGAATAAGCGCATACACATGCATGAGCCTCCCTTCCCGACCCAATGAATTTATTCAGCTGACAGCGGCTTAAGCCTACGATGCACCGACAAATTTTTTTTCACGTTGTAATTGTTCCCTTCCCTCGCAGTGATGTTAGCACGGGAGAGATGCTATTAGTTCACAAATAGCGGGGCAATTTGATTTCCATCTCTTTTTCCGTCATCAAGTCCAGGAGCTTGAAAGTTAACGATTATGCGTCAAGATGAGTGATGAGTGATGGCCGTACGAATGGCACTAATTAGTGGTTAAGTTTATTTTGTAAATCAATCTAAGCATTTTTAGTAAATTGTATATCAATTACACAATTTGATAAAATGAGATTGTTTTATATATCGATAATTTAATAGAAACTTTTGCCCGGATAACATTTGCGGGGAGAAGACGCGATTTCTGACGACTGCGAAGTTGAATTCGAGCGAACGAAAATCATGCGCACAAGACAAAGCACATTGCGAATTCGAGCTCGCCACTTTTTTTCGAGCTCCTTTGATTTTGCTACTGTGAATTCTCCGGGGAATCGAAGGAGTCAAGAGGAAAGCTGAAGGGGGGTGAAGCTCAAGATTGAAACTTTCTTGGAATTGGATGTCAGAACGAAACGAAGCGTCAGAGTCTTATCGCACGTCCCACAGTCACTGCTTTCTCTCGGTCTCTCACGCGTGCGTCGAATATTTAAAGACAAAATGCGGGAAAAAATGCCGAAGAGTCTATTTTCCCGTCCTCTCTTTTTCCGGACCTCGAAACAAACCGTCTGAATTGTCTATGCCAAAGATGGAAGGATAACGTGGGTATCTACCTCAAGGCACTACCTTTAGATGAAAGAAAAGAAAGAAAGAAATAATTAAATCTTTTAATAAGAAAATAAAGAAAATTTGTAGAAAATAATTATTCTGTACTTCATCTAATTTATTTTAATAATTGGAGAAAATGAGAGAATTCGAAAGATTGATTGGGAAGTGGAAAAGATTACTTTTAAATGTTAATTAAATGTGGGCTTTCGTTATATCATAATTTGGCGCCATGCGAAATCCTTGAAAACGGTCAAATAACGAGTCGATTTCAGTTCTCGGTAGCGATGCCCGTTTTAACTAATCACGCGTGCTCAATTAATTCTAGTATACCTGCGTTACGGACCTGTTACGACTTGCTCGTCGCCTCGTTGATGATATTCACAGATAAAGGAGCGAGCACTTTGGAAAGCGTCGATGTAGTAAACTACTGACATTTATGGCCTTTAATATACATGGAAAAGAAATAATCAGCAAGTTTGATCGATTTTTAAAATGTCTTCGACAGTTACCGAAATTTGATTTGAAATTAAATCGCGCATTCATTTATGATTTTAATGTTATTTTATATGGCAGAATTGGGAATTACATCTCTAATTAATTTTTTTTTTTTTTTTGAAATTGTAGTTAATTTATTTCAAATCAGAGCCAAGTGATTCCACGAATATGAAGCATAAAAGCTCGCTGACAGTGTGTATGAATTTAATTACATTTTAATCTGACGTGTACATAAATGTAAAATTATAAAGGTAATAAAGTAAATTGTTTTGAAAAGATATACCATAAAATACTTTTTTTTTCGTGAAAAGCATATTAATTCAAGTCACCTCTTACGAAAGATATCAGCTGTACGGATGAAAGCAGACGCATCGCGAAAAATTGTCGTTAAGATAAAAATACTGCAAGAGACAGAGTGAACGTTGTTGACGGATTTTACGAGCTTTCAAGATAAAAACCTTTTTATGAAGGAAATTGGATGGCTTTTCACAATTGGTGTATTCGATGATATCTAAATATCTGCGTATTTTATTTCTATATGTCTTTGATATTATAGAGAACAATAATGTTTTTAAAGATTTTAAATTTCCTGTTCAGCAAGTAAATTGCTAAATTTTTAAGTATATAAATTCTCTTCAATAATCAGCACAATTAACTTTACTGTCAGCGAAATTTTGTGTTAACATACTTATGCTGAAAAGGAAATCCAAAACGTGACCTCGTCCTTGTCGGTAAATCTCATTTTCTTATTTCTTTCAAAGGACACTACATACTTGTTTGCTCCATTCAAAAGTCGAGGAGCTCCTTGAATTCACTCGAGATTTTATAAACTACGTAATTCAGATATTTTTTGCGTATTTATCAAATATTATCAAGCCCTCAATCAAAAAAAAAAAAAAAAAAAAAAAACGATACACAGTATAGGTATGAACAATTTCTTAATTATATTCATTAAATAACGAACCATTGATTTATGCACGTTTTATTAGTTTCATAATCTGTTTGTCAAATCAAACTATGTTTGGCGTTAAATAGCGTACAAAAAATTAAAGCAAATGAATACATAAATGCAATGCAAAAACACATGATGCGTAACGAAAGTAGCTTTTAAAGCCACCTAAAAATGATAATCTGTGGTGAGAGAGAATTTTGCCTAGACGGCAGTAGTATAGATAAAATTCCCGATCATGAGTCACGATCTATGGCTTTTTTTTAAGGTCGGCAATCGTTTGAGACACGCTTAAGCAATTCATCAATTGATGCCTATCTATCGGGAATCTTGTAGAAATCGTGGGAGATCGAGGCGCGCGATAATGGACCAGGACGGACTTGTTGATATATCATGCGAGCGGAGCTGCCGTGGAATCGGCTAAACGAGGGTCTTTTACTGACCGAGCCAAGGAGTTTCCAAGCAGCACATTTGAATTTAGAGTGAAATATTTTCCATTATCAAGCGATCTACGAATCTGGAATAATCGAGAATCATTGTAATAAATTAACAGGTAACTAATAATTTTTTAGCTCACAATGATTTTTAAACTAAAGCTCTGTTAATTACAGGAAATATTTATTTTTTCATCAAAATTGTATCTTTTCAAAAAGAACCTATAATCACAAGTGTTACGGAATATTGATGGCTCCTGAGTCATGCAGACCCCACAACGAGTAGCTAAACAGCTTGTTCAGCTAATTTATTTGCTGCGAGCAGAAAAATTAATATTTTTACATCTAATTAGTCTGAAGAGAAAGATATTTATAGAAAGTTATTGGCGACTTGTTCATCAGCTTTATAAAGCTTCCATCAGTACAACTATGAATTTGACGTTTCAGCAGCGTTGACAGGCCTTTGCAGTCGGCCGAGCTTATTAGAAAGTTATTTTTGTACATTTTTTCGCAGTCTTCTTTTTGAATGAGCGGGCTTGCGCACGCAATAAGCTGCGCGTCATAATTTTTGTCGGCCCCTCGGCTGCGGTACCGACAATCGTTTCCTCTGTGCTCGAGCGCGGAGACGCGCGTCGTAAAAGTCACTTGACCCTCGTTGCCGTGCCGCCTCGGCGCGGGCGAGGCGTTAATTTTTTCTAGAACAGACGAGATGATAAACCGAAATATCTTTCGGACGATGAAATTTTTTTTGCCCGCCGTTACGTACGGCACCTCTATACTCGGAGACCCTCTCGGAATCGCGGTATCCGACCGTTTCGCGGAATATTTTCTCGATAGGCCTCTCGGTCTTTCTTGGAAGCGCGTCCGACTTAATTACATGTGTGTAACAAGTCTTGTACTTGTCACTGTTCGCGGCTTTGACGCCGGCACCGCCCGATTAAAGGTCGGCCGACGGTCAAACGAGCCGGCCGAAACTAATAGCACAAATTTATTCATTTATCGCGTTTATCATGCCCGGACCGCCCAAAATGTGCCGATTGGCTCGTGTAAACTCGTAGGGTGTACGTGACCGCACAAGAGAGCCGGCGATATATAGTCAGTCATAAAACTATCATAACATGATTAAAACTTCTCTGTCTCTCTCCGTGGAGCGGCCTCACTCGCGCCGTTAGGGAAATGGTGCGGTTTATGCAAATAATTCCAGGATAACACGAATTCGTGGCAAACCTTGCACTCGTGTTTCCATTAAATTAACATAATCAAAATTAACGTAATTTTATGGAAAATGCACGGAAATATCCTTGCAATTTATTTTGTAATGCGGATAATCAAACTGAGATTTTGAATTGAATATTTAAACTTACCACTTAGGATATCCAATTGCACGAAAGTTCTTACCTGAAATGTAAAAGGAAAAATTAATTGTTAAATGTTTTCTCTTATCCAAGAGTAATCTTACGTGATACTTAAACAAAAAAGAACCTCTAAATTCTAAAGAAAAAATTGAATTTAACATAACATTTTTTTTTTCTTAGATTTTATACTGAATATTTTGTGAATCACATTTTTATAAAACAATTTTTTAAAACGACTATAATTTTCAAGTTTTAGCCGTGGCTAGTTTCCCTGAAGAGAAAATGAACCCAAAGACAAAAATCTTGTAAGCATAAAAATTGCAGAATCAACGATGGATGAGAGAGAAATAAACGGGGATGATAACAGCTGACAATTTGCACTTTCCCAGACGGCATTGTCGGCAACCTCAAGGCAGCGCCGCCTGTATACCTGTGGTATGTATACGTAAGAAGCGATGCGAGCGTATGGTCTAAAAATTGCGAATTCAAGCCCAGTCTAGACGAAGTGGACAATAGAAAGGTCCTCGGGGAAATACCAGACGTAGATGGAAGTTTTACAGAGACAAAGCCTCCTCCTACTTGCTTTTTTTCAGTCTTCTGCCTCCTCTTCGCCCCGGCGTCCCGTTACCTTCTTTCTTTCGCCCTCCAAAACTCGGAATAATCAAAAGGTTAAAGTCGCGTAGGGCGGAAATTACGAAGAAGAAACGTCAAGCCGTATTACCTACAAACCGGAGATTGCGTTATACGCAATGATAGGGAGGGCGGGAATTAGGAGCAGGAGCATTAGAACAGTCATAAGCCAAAAAGTTTTAAGACGGTTAGCCTCAACGTTAGACTCTAATGAACTGCGACAAAAAAGGATCTGATAAGAAGCGAAAGGAATACGCATCTTATACATCATAAAATTAAAAAATATCCAGTGAATGGACTATTGTTATCACATTAAGTTTTTTACCTGCACTCTGACTTGATGTTTGCGTGCCTTCTCAAATAGCGAGAAAGTCTATTTACTTTTGGCCGGTTTTTCAATAGAAAAAAAATTGTAACGGCTGCAAGAATAACAAATAAGAGTTTATGGATTATGAACAATCCCTACTTATAATTGGCCGCAAATATTTTTAAACTCCTGAAATTCAGAAAACAATTGACTAGCTGACAAATAAATCACAGCATGAATGGAACTCCTACACAATCAGAAATAAAAATGAGGGTCCATTAAATGCATTATGCAGAATAATTGGCTTTGGAATATTCGCCGCGGAGCGAGGAAAACGGGGGATCGATATCACGCTTAAGTAACTTTTCCACTTAGCATTTTTTCCATCTTCTTCTTTCTCTCTTTCACTCTTTCTCCTTTCTCCCTCCCGCTATATGCCTTAGCACGAGAGTCCAGAAGAAATACAATGAATAAGGACATTGCAGCCACGGGGCACAAGCGCGCGCTCGTGCTCTCCTCGAGTGTCGCGGTTAACAATTCAAAGAAGGAGCTACTTCAGAAACGCACTCAGCGAAGCATTAGAGCGGACCGCTTTGATGTTGAAACAGAGAGCATTGATAAACGCCAAGTAGTGAGAGAGAGAGAAGAGAGACTCGGGAGACCTCCATTCGATCGTCGTACACTCATATAAAGAGGGGAATATTAGCCTTAGCTATACGGCGCGGAACAAGGCCAGATGGCTCTATCGATATGCAGCGTTTCAATAAGTTCCTCCTTTGAGAGCGGCCAGCAGAAATAAAAAGGTGACTCTTTCGTTTTCCAACGAGGCAATTCGAGAGCCGAAGAGCTACGGTTACATCGAGCATGATCTTTTTCCTGATGACTCGCCATTACAACTAGTCCATGACACCATATGTCCAGCTCATAATTCGACGTTGATTGCGCGCACGCGCGCTCAGCCAATGGACCTCATTGATTTACGTAATTAGTGAATCAGTTCTTTTCTTTTAAGAAGTCGGTAGGGGCAAATTGTATCTCGGGCCAATCCGATATTGCTGGACTTTGTTACCATTTCACAATATCCAGTTCAATGTTAAGTACAGCTATTATTTAGCGGACGTTTAAATTGGTTTATCCTTGCAGGGACAAAAAATTGTTGATGTCAGCGACCAATTTCACATCTGACTGGATTTTTAAAGGCTAATGCAATGGAATCTCAACTTTTTGCAAGCATTTCGGCATGACAATTGAAGGTAAGTCATTGTTACTTTTTGATATTAAAAATTCATATGCGCAAAAGAAGGAATCATTCTCAGGAACATAAACTTGACACGAGAGAAATCACACTTTTGTGTAATTGATTCTTTGTAAAGAGTGGAAAAAAGGCGAGAAAAAAAAACGATGAGCTAACCTTCATTCATCTTACATTCAGATAATCGTTGCATTTTAACATCCAGCATATTCGTACACAACGAGCCCATTGTCTCGGCGCGTCCAAAACAGCCAGCAGCACTGGAGGATGAAAAAAAGAAAAACGCGTTTCGAAAGATCGAATTTCCCTCGCAGCATGTATATACAATTGTTGAATCTAGGTGAGGAGATATGATCGAGCCACCTCCGGAGCGCGCGGGTGCGCTCATGATTGTTTTTATATTTCGACTGGCTCTGCCCATGGTCTCCCCTTTCCTTCTCGCTCAATCCGAGAGCAGGCTGGCCACGATACCTGTGGAGCGGAGAGCGGCGATTTTTCGGCGTGTCCCTCTAGACCGTATGGTCGAGCGTGTTTCTGCTGCGCCCATACAGCCGGGTAATCCGAAACCACGCTGCGGAGCGCTCGATTTTTTCCTCTACATTTTTTCTTTCCTTCTGCCCCTCCCTCCTCTCGCAGGGGAAAAGAGAGAGAAACTACGCTCGGGGTTCGGACCGCAGTCCGGTAGTATCTATTGTCTCATAATCGATGCTAAATATGCCGGGCGGCAAAAAACCGAGGAGAGAGAGAGAAGAGAACAAGAGGCGAGGTAGACAAAAATAAGTTGGAAGCAGGACGGGATAGGACGGGATCCCAAAAGAAAAAAGTCCATGTAAAGGGATTTAAAAGTGACCGTGACGTGAAATTCATCTCTGGATTTAGAAGAAAAATATCCTGCGTCTCTAGATTGGGTCGCATCTTCTCAACGAAGACGACTTTCAAGACGAAAATAAACCGACTCAAATAGATACTACTAAAAAACTGTATGAAAGAAATTCGCTGTCGATACACTTTTCTTTATTACCTTCGTTTAAAAAAATTCAGATCGAATAAATTTACGTAAATAGTAACAAGCTACTCGAACGAGTATAAATCAGTACCACACTTTTAATTCGTTCAAACAGTAATATCGTGAAACTTCATAAACTCGGTACTACAAAAAAAAATATATATATATTCTCTATATATGGTCTCCACATACGACAGTATGGAGTAATAAGATTGAATCCGCTCAACATAGATTTTTGCGCTATATCTCTTTTAA
>JAWWEN010000038.1:938687-949395 GCA_035582955.1 Sycophila texana
TAATATTTACTTGTTTCAACCAAAATTTATTTGTTTCAATCAAATATTAATTGAAACAACTAACCATCGATTTCGATCTCTTACTTTTTTTTCAGTGTGCATCATTCGATACTCCGAAAGACTCGCGCGGATCAATCACATCGCCGGGAATGAGTAAGATTTTGCTTTTTTAATAAGCTCGTGATTAATAACGGTGAGAGTCGTCGCTGACGTAATAAATCCAAAAGATCGCGCAAAATATCGATCGTCTCCGTATTACATAATTCACTATATTAGGATTCCAAGTTTTTTTTTCTCAATCGTTCATTAAATTCTGATTAATTTTATTCGTGGACGTTTTGAAATTCTTAATAGAAAATTTAAATAATTTCCTATCGTAGAAGTCAACCTTTTAATCAATTATAAGCGCATTTATAGATCGTTATAAAAGATTATTCTATATAAAAAAATTGACAATGTATCTGTAATCGAACGACTGGTATACTAAAAAATTTATCGCTATTACGATCGATATTAATTATGCTAAAACGAGCATAAAAAGATTTAAACCAAAAAAATATTTAGTCACTTTTTTTCACCAGCTATCGCAACATCGTTGCTTTTTTTTCAAACCGCTGCATCTTTAATTCGCTCCATTCGAGCGCGAAGATTAGCCGCGCCAATGACGCCCGCATAAATCCCTGCCGCTAGTATAACAAAAAAAAAAAATCGATCACCCACACTATTCTTCCGCGAAAAAAGAATTCCATCTTTTTGCGCTCCGCGCCAGGCTGCGTTTTTGCACTTTAAAAATTGATTAACTGTCAAGCGGCGTGAATAATACACGAGCGCCCGCGACGCGTCTTCATCTGCATCATTACTACGTGGCCGCAATGCGCAAGTTTCCTATTCGATCTATTCGAATGGGATTAAATCATGGGTTACATCACAATCATTGTGTCGGGATTTTTTTTTTTTTGCCGCCCCGACGCCGTTCGACCGGCACCAAGGCCGTCGCCAATGCATTTTACACGATCCACGGTAGCTCGCATTTTGAATTTCAAAGATGACGAGCGCGAGATAACGCTTTTTTTCCCGGCGCTGCTCGACTCGGTTAATTTAAAATTTTTCACGTCGATAAGGTGAGACGCGGCCGTAGCGGAACGCGTGCGTCATTAACTATTAGGTACAATTTCACGCAATACTCCCGAGAGAGAGAGGAAAAAAAAGGAACGGGTATACATTACGAAAGGCATTTTTACGATTGATATAAAAATATTGCCGCGGTTTAATCCTTTCGATCGAAAACTTCTTAGCGAAGTGTAGATAACAATTGGTAATGTAAACCTCGATCATTCTTTTTTTGTCCTAAAACGACGCACTTGCGATATATATCCCCGTACGTGCTTGCGTTACGCGAAGGCAGAAAAGGGCGCGGGACTTAACCTCGCTCCAGATTTTTTTTCCACGCTTTTCACGTTTTTCACGTCGTGCTCCGACTTACCTTGATGTTCAGGACGGTGTGCCGAGCCTCGACGACTTTCGCGAAATTTCCCTTGCCAAGCACCTTCGTCATCTCGTAGTTGCCCACGTTGATCAAGCTGCGTCTGACGATATCGGCGATCTTGCTGCCGCTGCTCACCGGGGCCTCCGCCGGTCTCGTCATCCTTTCTTCCTATCCACCCGCCGCCACGAGATGATTTTCGCCTCCGCCTCGGCGATCGGGCCGTTGTCGCCAGCTCCGGACACGGCGAGCCTGTTCTCGCCGTTTTTCGCGTTTTTCTCGTCCCGGCCTCCACGACGCGAATCGGCGACGAGCCGTGCACGCGACGCGACACACTATGGGGAAGGGAAAAAAGCGAGAGACAACGACGAATTCGCCCCGCGCGCCCTGATTTCGCGAAGCAGGCTCGGATGATCCCAAGGCGCGGAGGAGGGCAACGGTACGTGACTTTTAGGTTAACCACGCGCGTCGCCCGCCACCGCCGCGGGAGGCTTGTTAGTGCTGCGCCCTGTCGAATGACAAACGAGCAGCGATAACTTTCGCTTCCAGTTTCCCGTATCAATGTTCAAAAGGACTTTGTTGGGATGACACTGAATTTTTTAAATCGTTAAGTGTCTAATAGCACTGAAGCTACTCGCTTAATTGGGATCCCGCGTTAAGCAGTACTGCCGAATATACGGAAAAAAAAATACTCCCTTAATGGAAATGTAATATTTCAATTTAAATAATCAAAGAAATTTATGTTTGCTGATATTTCATTAATGGATTCTGAAATTTATTTTAAATAAATTTATTAATAATCAATAAAAGTCACAATTTAAATAGTGGCTTTCTATCTGTGGTGCGTCCGTTGATTTATGTTTCATCTTGTGCTTTAATCGATACTCATTTTTCCTTTATGAAATGGGTTTGAAAAATGTTAGACGTTTAACGACTGCAGATTAAATAATATAAATAAAAAATATTACGCTGTCATAATTGCTCATATGTAAATTATGTTTTTATTATTCTTGGCATCTTTTTATTTGTTAATTTTTACACCAGCAAATTTAGACAAGTGGCACTATCTGTACTTCTTCGACTGTAATTCATAATATTTTTTTATTGACCACAGCGATATTATTCAACTGATTTAGATACAAACAATTTCAAGGAATACATTATATATTTATCTTGCGACATCTCGTGGAAACAGAATTTTAAAGCCCAAAAAAGTAGTAACGGACGTTTATTGTGCTCCCGAAAAAGGCCAGACTATTAATAAAAACTTTAATTTAACTTAAGAAATCCGACTTTAAATGGAATCATTGTTTCTTCCCCTCGATCGAGCTCTGCGCAAGATATAGTAATAATATTAAAATACTTTGGATAATGTTGATTTAGTAAAGACGAATTCGAGGAAGAAAAGTGAAGTGAAGTTGCGTAAGCAGCCGTTAATGTGGCCTCATTTCGCTGCATCTATAAGATGTCGACGCTGTGTGATATCCCACAGGCGCGAAACTCGTCGTTGTAAGCATAAATTATAGGGAAAAAGGCGGCGCTGTATATAGATATTAGCCAACAAAATTGTCTGCATGTGCCGGGCATGTGGTTCGAATGTGCGTAACAATATTTCTTGACGGTTGAAAACGCTCTTACGCAGGCCATTTGTGCGGCCTTTTTTCGGGCGAAAAAAAAGCAAAAGCAAGTTCGGATCGGGTTCGGCTGGAAAAAACGCAAGGGAAAATAAACGGAACTGCCCAAATATGTGAAGCAGCCGCCCTCCGGGATCGCTCGGTTTCGAGTTTTAACAACATTTTTTAATTTTTTGTTGCTCCCTCTTTCGCACATGTGCCGAGCAAATGTACTTAGAATTGAAATTATTCATAATGTAACAACCATGTGGACGAGGAGCATTCTAACGATTTAATAATGTTTAAATTGAAGGTGAACAATTTTCGAAGAACAATTTAGTTTTCAGCCTAATGACTTACTCGCTAATAACGCAGTAATTCAGACTAGAAATATATCTTGTAAAGAAAATGATAATTTAACATTGTAACATTGCGAATTGTAGACTAAAACAAAGCGGAGTGCTTGAGAAACTTGACAATGGTTATTCCTGACATTGAAAAGAAAATTGCTTATTAATATAAGGAGCTGGCGTAGTAGCTGCCTGCATGAGATGAGGGTTTCGAAAATAGCTAATGTGACTCGCTATGCGGGCATTCAAAAAGACAAAGCGACTTCTTGAAAAGCTCCTCTGTTATTGAAATTTCGAGCATTATTGCTTAATCTCTGGACTTGAAATGCATATACAGTTCGTTAGAACTTTCTACGCGGCAATCACCGCTAACAAGCATTTAAATTATAATTATACGCAACGGGAAAGCTGTTTATATCTCTTTTGAGTAAAATACAAGAAAGTAGAACATAAGGGATATTCGCGGACGAGTGAGGCGTCATAATTTAGTCGAATTTATGCGCCATGTCTCACGTAACACCGACTAAATTTATTTGCGTTTATATACTTGCACTATTTGACAAAATAAGATAATGTCCCCAAATTTTATTTGCGTATTTCTAATTTTTATATCAACATTCAATGTATCAACACTTTTTTTCATTCTCTTCTTCATTTTCATTTTTCAGTAATAAAAATCTATTTTGAAGCCGAATTGAAACATTTAATTGCAAAACTTGGCGTTGTTATAAAAATTTTGAAATTTATGAATAAAACTTACAAAATCGATTGGTTCACTGCATTAGTGTATGAATCGTAATAAGATTTATCACAATAAATATGCATATCAAAGTGCTATATCGAAGTTTGAAAGATAAGATGAAACGTAAGTGTAGATTGATCGCAAGAATGCTGAGCTAACAAAATACAAATTAACAACCTTCCAACGTTCGTAGCTACTTCAATTGCAGTATGCATTAGAATAAATGTGCATAAATTTAAATGATGTGTTCATAGTAGATTTATAAAGTAAGATTTAAAATTTTTAAATAAGCAGTATTAAATTAAATATCTGTTACTATTACAAGTACATAGATATGTTTAATGTTCTATTTTTTAAAGCAAGTTTTTGTGGGCATTGTAGTTGTAAAAAATATATTTATCCAACAAAAAAAATTTTAAATAACTAAAAAAATTGTGTTCGAGCACGGAGATAGTAAAAAAGTGGATATTTAATAAATAGTACAAGTTTATTAGCAGAGAAAATTATACTTCCAATTGTAATATGGATAAAAAGCTTAGAAAAAAATTAAAATAAACGCACATTAATCTTATTAAAAATGAGAGTCGTAAAAAATCGTAACTCACAAACATCGTACAGCAACGTCTGTGGCAAATGAAAGTAATTTCTTCATATATTATAGTTTTTTTTTCATTTTTTTTCGATTTAAGTAAAAGAAGATCCTTTAGAAACCAAGAGAGGGCAATTAGTATAACTAGAAATGATTATAAGTCAGAGAAGGAGCTTTAGTAGGCGTTAGTCGAACGTTTGATCATTTATCTTTGTCTGTCATCCTACGACATGGTTTGCGAGGAATGGAAAAAAGTTCACCTTTTCTTTATGATACTTTAATCTTTTAAGAACAGCATGAGAAAATGATCGTCCTCCAAATGATGCTTGACTCAAAAATTTATAAATTGACCATATTCATACTGTTAAATTAAAATTCTCTGCAGATTCTAAATAAAAATGTTTATCCAAAGTATATGAATGACTTAATTAATTACATTTGCAGATTCCAGTCAAATAAACATAACAAGCAGTTAAAAAGAAATACCACCGCCAATTAAAAATTCTTGTCATTTCCTTCCTCAAAGAGGAATCTTTGCTCTTTGTAACGGGAATGCAATCGCATTGAGTTTCCAGAAGAAACCATTTTTTTTTATCGAACTATATTATAAAAAAAAAACTCACATTGAATACAGCGCGAAAAGCAAGCGGCCGCGAATAGTGAAACTTTAACGGAACAAAAAGAAAGGTCAACGCGGAATATCTTCCTCCTTCGAGACTGCGTATTCGCTTTCTCGTGCTTCATCTCCGCGCACTCCTCTCTTCCGATCATTACTGTTATTACGGGCGCGCGCGCGCGCGTTCGCCTCACCATGGCTAAAATTAAGTAGCATCCAAATAAAGCGTCGGGCCTCGCGCGCGGCGTTTAATAAAGCGCGCGCTCGGGCGCTAATGGCCGAGCGCCGCAATAACCTTTGAGTACACATGTAATTTAAATGCGCGTAAAAGCGCGCGCGGAGAGAAAGCGAGAGTGAAAGCTCGCGCGCTCGTCAAGAGAGTGAGAGATCACGCCTCCCGCGCGACCTCTGCGTAATAACGCGGACCCGCCGAGGAGACGATAGCTTCGCCGAGGAAGCGGCACCTTTCCTTTTTCTTCGGCGAAACAGACTACCCACTGCCGGGCTAAAAGGAGGGCATTATGCGCGAGGCGAGCTGCCCGCTACTCGCGCGGGGTGCGATGTGCACGCTTAATTTTAATATGAAGATGAATGCCTTTCTTCGCTCGACCGGACGTCCAAGCGAGGTCCCGTGAAATTATTATAATGAAGATGCCGTCGCTTCGCCGGGTGAAGGATCGAGCGCTCGAGTAGTGGTTGCTCGTGATGGTTTAAGTGAAAATTTTAATGTCACGCTCGTCGTGCGTTATTTTAATTTATCATATTTTTTTTTTAATTGCTGGGTTTCTTTCCGAAGTACAAAGTGTAATAAATCGTGAATAATTGATAAGAGGTATAGGACGTCAATCATTAAATTGAAATTCACAAATAATTTAATATTTCGTGAATTATGAAGACTTCGCGTTTGACATCTCTGTGGTAAATAATTAATACTTTGAAATAAAATTGAAAATATCGCACTAAGTACGCTCTTATTAATTTTAACTTCCAGCGAGTCATCCGAAAAATTGAAATGCGCGTTCATCAATTGTACATTAAATGACAGCACATCGTTTTGTATAGAATAGCCACCGTTTTGTCGCCTTATAAATAATAATTTTCTGCCAATCGCGACAAACCGTTAATTGTACTGACAAAAAGTATAAATTATTTTTCAACCAAAAATTTCATTCGAACTTTACAATCGTTCGCTCCCACACAATTAGGTATTCGTCATGCACTTTGTTTAAGCGCGGCGATCGCCGAAGGACGCCGTCGCTCCTCTCTCATCAAAAATACCCGTCCTCCAATGGGGGCGCAAAAAAAAGACGAGTAATAAAAAAGAGAAAAAAAAACAGCGCGGGAATAAAGGAAAACGCACAACGGTGCTATTGGCATTCGAGCGTCGCGCTCGCGCGTATATAAAATAAAAAGGCGGCGTATAGCGGGGTGTCGCAGTGGGAGTGAGAGAAAAGAGAGCTGAAATGCAGGCAGGCTCGAGGCCACCAGGAAGCCGCTATCTAAGGCACACAGCCGCTCTCCTTCTGTCTCTCTCTTTCTCGGTCGCGCGCGCGCCGGTATCGCGCGGTATCGCGCGTTCTTTACAACAAACAGCTGTTCGCCGCCGCGGCTCGGGCCTGACTCACGCGCGCGGCCTTGGTCCAGCCGTAACAGAAGATTATGGCGAGGCGAGCGCGTGCGCGCGCTTTTCGCCGCTTCGTTAATAGTGACAGCGCGCGTAATTAACCGAGCGCACGTGCGGAGCGGCGCGCTTGATAAATCGCCGCTGAAAAATCGCGAAAATCCAGCCGCGACGAGGAAAGGACGCGGGGTATACGCGCTCCAATACGACAGTGGCTCATGCCCCATTATAAGCTCGCGGCGGCTCCTCCGGCGTGTATCGCTCCGATCGCCCGGCAGCTTTTAATATCAAATGGCCGCGCGCGCGCAGGAACGTTATTGCTATAGGCAGCGTGAAAATTTTCGAAAGCTGCAGGCCACGCGGACGCTACTTGCTCTTCGAAAATTATGGCACCGGTCGCTTCTTCCTAGTTTCTCTCTTTTTTTTTCTTCCTCTTCTTCTTTTTTTTTTTTGTAGCCTGCCTCCGCGCCTGCGGTCGCGCTTTACAATCCCTGGAATCAAGAAGTCGTAAGTGGAACATTCGAACATTCGGAGTTTGCGCACTCGGGGGCAAATAACTGTTTGACGTTTGGAACGCAAGCAGAAGCCCAATTGCCCCGTCCTTAGCAGCGGCTGCGAATTGCCGATAATTTCTATCATTCTGCGTCTCTCCGGCGCACTTACCCCCGCTGCGAGGCGAGAGTCGCTCGGCGCTAGGTGCATCCGGGGAAAAACTGACCATGACGTCCATGACCACGGAGTACCTGGAAATACGGTGCGGGGATAATGATCATTTGTTGTTGTATTTGTTTTCTTCGGCTTGGAGTTATACGGAGATAGCTCAAGTACCCTCGTAAAAGCTTAACTGAACCTCCCCGAGACCACGGATTCGTAATTCACGTCGATCGGTTCGATTTAAAAAAAACTTTCCGTTAAATGCTCGTTAAAACTTTATTTTACTTATTTTATTGTACAACTGTATATTTATTTAAGCAGTATAGTACCATTCAAACTTCGTATATTCTATCCACGTTAAAATAATGTGTACATTGGAAAGTACCTTCTATGTATTCGCAGAAAAATGGTAGATTGTCGATTCAGATTTTTCATGCACTCGATATAGTTTTTCAACGCGTGAGATGTGACACATGGACGATATATAGACGGTCAGCTCGTCCCCAGCGGCGCAGTTCTACAGACATCGATAAGGCGGACTCGCGCTCGGAGCGAGTGTTTTGACAGATCGCGATAATTCGCTCGGGCGCGCGTCGCGCGCGGGATTATTTGACTTCGCGGCATGGACAATGGGCTCACTGTACGTCGCGCAACTGAAGTACGAGATCGTGGAGCCGCTCATATTGTACTACAGTAAACGAAAATATCGAACGAGGGCGACGATTGCTTTTTTATTTTTTTTTTATTTTCGGCTGATCGATATGACCGGTTGTACACAATACACCGCTTGTCCGTGGATTCTACGCGTCGGATCACGCGCAGTGTCTTTGAGCCTCGCTGTCGCTTTTTTAACTCTTATTCAGGAAAATGTGTACACTGCGAGCGCCTGATAAATCGACTCGACGATAACCCCCCATTGGAGCGCGTATCCGACGATGTTACGCGACACTTCGGTTTGTTCAAGAGCGAAATGAAAATTTGTTTGTAATTTATCGCGTCGGTATATAAATCAACTAATAGGGAAACTATTTGTGCAGTTTGATTGCGATTTGTAGCTGCGGGTTGCGTAATTCTCACAATGAAAAATGTACGTCACAACTTTAAAATGCTACCTGCGCTTATGTCAGTCGTTACTGCGGATACGAACTTTGCTAAGCTAACTGCTTAATGCCTCAACAATGAGCTGTGACGCCTCCATTAATCATAATCCACCTCAAATGACTTCACGTATAAAACTTCATTGCTTTTCGCGTTCTCGTAACCCATTAGTGTCTCTAAAGGCACATTTTAAAAGTTCAATTGCTCGGCTGGTAGATTAAAAATTGCCGATGTAACCGGTAATTCCTTAGAATAACGCCGAACGGCCTCCCACTGAAAATTAACCAGGCGTCGCGTAAGCTCATGCAGAAACGAGCCGAGTAGTTCAATCGACTCCCCCCTCCTTTTGCCGTGAGGCAGAGTGGATCTACTTAATTGTCGGACGAGTCGCGGGGATAACTCGCGATTTCACAGCCGAGGCCCGCGAGGAATCGCGATCGGACGCGCCGGGAAATTTATGGGATCCTTTACGAGCACGCGGCAGGCCTCGTCCACGCGCCGTGGCCTTAAGGTCGGCGATTTTTGCGCCGAGCAGCCGTGACGATTTAATGATTTTGCCATTTTCGGGCGCGAGCCGGCGTCACCGCGCGTTTATTGCTCGATCACTCTCGGATAATTACGCGTCGTTCCGCCTGCGTCAATCAAGCATCGGCGCGCGAGCTGCTGACGATCCGCGAGCTAAGATAATAAATCACGGAACCGGCCGCTAATGTTTAGCAATTAACCGGACACCGTCTTCTCGTTTTTCTACTTCTTTTATTTATTTTTTTTTTTTTTAATGGTATATTGTTTGCGCAAAAGCTCTCTTTTCGCTATTTAGTAATAAGCAGTTGTACTTAATTACTCAGTTTTTTAGCATTCATATAAATGTGTGGAAAAGTAAACGTTCTATAGGTATATTTTGATTTTATGGTATAAATGTCGAATGATAATTCAATTTTTTTTTTATTAAACATCGGTATTCTGCACAGTAAGTGAGACTATTCTTAGAAATTAATAAATAATTTTGAAAAAGTGATGTAATTATGCTCACTATCGTATTAAAGACTTTTGCACGTGCTTCGCGTGAAATTGTATACCTCAGCTCGTGTGTCGCAAATTACTGATGTAATCATCATCGACAGTTATTGATTAAGCGACGTAATTGAAACTAATGCAAGATGCAATATGTGACTTTGCAGCAAAAACGCTATCGCGAGCAAATTATGACGATTTTATTTTCCTAATCGACACGTCGGTTGAAATAGGAGTACGCGCTTAAATAAACTTTTCCTGAGTTATTAATATAAAAATCGCCCACTACTTACCTTCAACGTGCAATGTCTTTAAACGGCAACCGACAGGGTCATGTGCAGGGTTCATTCCGTACGTCGCCCTCTCAAAGTAATTGTCGGTACTTGCACTTACTTACCGGTGAATGGCGCTCTCACACTTCAGTGATAAGCAGAAGTTCTTAGGAAAGAGTTTCAGAAATAATACATAAGAGATCAATATTAAAACGATGATGAGGGTATGTGGTTGATAAAATGTATGCCTATAGGGAGGTACCGAGGTACTTTAGGCCGGCAAGGAGAATATAAAAGTAATAAATTTGTATACAAATTATCTATAGGTGCCCGCGTGACAACCATATAAGAAGATTAGAGCATTGTACAAGTTTTAATGATGAATAAAAAATGAAGAACTAAAGACACTGGAGGACGTAAGACAGTAAATAACAATTTGAAGACTCTATTTTTTCAAATCTCACAGAGGTGTTAGATGTAATACGTATGTATAGATAGAAAGAAATTGTATACTCATTTAGTTAGCTGTTAACTAAACAACTTGACATTTTAATTTTCTACTAAACTAATTTCTTTTAATTTTAAAGGTTACAAAAACTCTAATGATCTTGCGGAGCCAGGTAATTTTCGCCACTCATCTACCATCTTATCATGAG
>JAWWEN010000038.1:956263-974796 GCA_035582955.1 Sycophila texana
CTGTAATAATAGTAACAATGACAAGAATTTTTATGGTACTGATTACTATCACTTCTAGTGTGCGCCATATGTTACTAAAAAATCTAGTAACTTTCTAGTAACTGTTACTATATTTTTTTCTCAGTGCAATAAATACCTTTACGGAAAAATTATGCATAAATTTTTCAGAAAAATGTTCTGGAGATTTTTTGCATAATTTCTGAAAAAATCTGTATAAATTCTACGCAAACTAAGCTCAAAATTTTTCTTCACCATTTATGTATATTTTGCTCATAAGGGGAGTTTTGAGTTTGATGAAGGAAGAGATATATGATTTCTTTAAAAAGAAAAAAAAAAAAAGAAAGTGGCAAAAGATAAAACGAGGTTAAGAAGTTCATTATGAAGAGGTTTATGAACACGAAGGTGGAACGCTTCGATTATCAAATGTCCGAGGCACGTTTCGAATGCTACGTGCTATCCATCCTATCGCGGCATTAATGCGCCTTTTAAAATCCGAATTCTCAGCCGTAATTCCGCAAGCCGAGCTCCGCGCAGCGAGAGATACGTAACAGCCCTGTATAACTGTAGTTTCAATCAGCGAGTTTAGGAAGAGGCGAGGGAAGCAGGAGGCGCGATTAGAGGAATCGCGAAACGCGCGGAACGTTTGGCCCCGCGGGGCGAGGAGGGAGGACGGCGAGGCGGTGGCGAGAAGGAGACCTGGGAGAGGAGGAGAAAAACACGGGGGAAAGGAGAAAAATGGAAGCCGCGAGGGGGATATAAGGAAGGCGCGAGCGAGGCGCGAGGAGCAAAAGGAAAGCGGAGGTAAACGAGCGAGCGCCGAGGAAAACAGTAGGAGGGGAGGGAGCGAGATGAGGCAAAGGAGAGGTAATTACTTCGGCGACATTGACCCGTCGGCGACCCGACAGCCGGGCTCCTCTCGCGCGGCTTCGCAGACTGGTCTCGCCGGCTTTCCCTCTCTTTCTCTCTCTTTATATACCTCTCCCGGACTCGCCTCGCCTGTGTGTCGCGCGCGCGCCCCCGCATACCCATACTGCCGACTCTCGCTTATTCTTCTTCCTACTCTTCTTTTTATTGCGCTCAGCGTAATGTTTCTCCGGTTGTTCACATGCGATGTACCCTTTTTCAAGGGCCAACTCTTTCGCCCGTCACGTCGCTTTGAATACTTGACCGAATTTAATCCCGCGCTCGCGGAATTTCCGCTTCACTTCGAGGCGCCTTGCAGCGCATTTCTTCTAACTATATAGCCTACTAAATCTTTTATTTATTGTCTATCTTCCGAAGAAACGTGGTAATTACGGAAACGCGGTGTATGCCTTGTAGTTTTTTCGATAAATATATATAGCTCATCGTAGTCTTTACAACACACTTTTCATCTCTTCGAGTGCACACCTCTCCCCTTCCCTCTTTATTTCCTGAAACCGTGGCCACGGTCTCTTATTTTCTATCAATTCATATCTATCTCCTGATCTTCAATGCCCCCTCCTCTGGCTAGTTGCATGCATCCCCGTTGATGCGCCTGCACTTCGAGTCGGCGCGAGGTGTACACGGCGGTTCACTCGAGTTCACGGGCTCGCCCGTCAGCAGCCGGAGCTTTTGCCTCGCGGCGATCTGCAGGGGGAGAGGAGGATCCACCGATCGAGCCTCGGCTCGCCTCGCTCCTACTCGGCTCTCCGCACGATCTAATTAGGAGCGCGGCCGAGATGTACATCGATCCGATCCTCCTCGCGCACGTGCGGTGCCAAGCTTACGCACGCGGCCGGATTGCGGGGGTGGACACACACACACACACAGTGTCTTCTCCGTTTTTTTTTGTTTTTTATTTTACCTCGACCAGACGCGAAAACAGAACCTAACGATGCGTGGATTAAGACCGACGCGGCACTAATTAATGGACCTCCTTTAGTTGCGATTCCGGTCGTATAACTTTAACGACTTGATTTTCAGGCTGCATTATGTTATTTCACTTTAATTAAATTCCCCCGATGAAAGTTTGCCGGGGCGATTGTGCGGGCTCGGCTTTTTTCGCTGCCCGCAGTTTAGAGCGATGCGAGAGCTTGCGCTGATGAGATGAGTCATTGTAATTGCACGAAACTCCAAGGTTTCATAAGATTATGACTGTTTTCTTCATTTCTAATTGAAACTTATACTTCTGCGGAAGAAACGTGTATTAAGTCACTTTGAGGTAATTATATGGTTGCGATTTGCGTAAGTGATTGATTCAGGTAGTACGAAAAATATAAGGTTCAATCAATTTTGTTTGTCAAAAACTATAAAATTTCAATAAAAAAATATTTTTTTTCATTAAATCATGACAGTCACGTTTAAGCACGTAATCGAGTCGTACATCTATTCGAATTTCCGAATAAATTACAAAATAGACACAGCCATTCCGAAAAAAAAAAGCAATAAAACCTCGGGTACATTTGCATTGAGCCGAGCGTTACGCAAACCAGCATCCAGGCATTGAAAAATAAAGGCACCACTGAAAAGTCCGCGTCACAAAAAAGGACGTTAAATATCCATATCGGTCGTAAACCAGGAAAACCCGCATGAGATTAGTATTGAATTTTTCACGACTCTTAATCCCCTCTCCCAAGGAACTTCCGCGTAGTTTTCCACCGATAGAGCACCGGCTGTGAGAAAAAAACGTCACCTCAGGAGCGAACGAAACGCGCGCTCGTGCGAAAGACTGAGAGAGAAAAAAGGAAAAATAAAGCAATGAATTGTCGTCGACCGATCGTAAAAAAAAAAGAAACGAGTGTCTTTCTCACACAGGAATCGACTGGAGCTTTATCGCACATTCGTCGACTGGCTTATATGATCAGGCCGCGCTCACTCGCGTGAAAAAGGGGCATCGTCTCTTTCACCTCGGCGTAGGTAGCCCCGGTGCACGCGGAAATACCGTTAAACCGTTCGCTCGGCTGTGCGCGTCTTTTTAACTCCTCGGGACGCTCGCGCCTACGCCTACCTAATAATATAAGCTCCGCGGAGCGCGCGCTGCGGGTGCGTTGCGGATTTTCGTGCGCCGACAGCCAACGCAGCGCGGTATCTTATCGCTCGGCGCTAATTAACAAGACGTCGCGTTTTCCGCGAAACTCTCCTCGGCTACGGAGGTAATATAATAATGCCATCCGGCGAAGTTGCATCGGTGGCTGTTGTTCTTCAATGCCGACCGAAGTGCATCCGGCTAATTAACTTGTGGGACTGTTTCTTCAGAGAGATCAACAGAATTTTTTCAGCCTGGTCCAACGTCGAAACTGTATACTATTCAAGTAGATTACACGGTGAAAAATTTTCTACTATAAGAATTGCAATAGTCAATTTTAATGTCCTCGCAGACTGAAATTATTGGAAAAATTAGAATAGTCTCTTGTATAATCTTCGAATGCAAATTATCTCATAAAAATTGACGATTTCTCCTCCAGTCATTAAAAATATACGATTCACATATGGTATCGAACGGCCGCGTCGTATTTACCGAGTCAATCTTCTTTTTGCAAAGCAAGACTCGTTCTTGTTTGGCTGTTCCATTAATGCGAGCATATAGGCATCATCGAACCTGCAACCTCCTCGCGGAAAAACAAAAAAGTAGTGCGAGGGAGAAGCTACCTGCAACGATACATTATTCAGTCGGAGTTTTTCCGGGCTAAAAATCAGTGTCGTTAGTGGTGGTTGTAAGTAACTATGTACGGTTATTATCTCTGAATCTCATCTGAGGCATCAAAACATACTCCCTCGTACGACTACCGTTACATCTCACGGAGGAGAAAGAGCGAGAGCGCGCAGAACGACAGGCTCGCGAGAGCTCTTCCTCCCTCCCTCTCTCTCCCCTTCTTCGGCGCGGTGTGCAGACTCCTTGCGCAGCTCGCTGAAAATCGTGAGCGGGAGCCGGCTGCGCGCGAATAATAAGAGGCAAAATATTGCCTCGGAATAATCGCGGAATAGTAACGGCGTGAAATTAGATGCCGGCCGATCCGGTGGCGCGTAATATTGCGAGCGGCCGTTTAAGCCCCGGCGACACTGCGAATCGACGCGCGAACGGAAAAGCCGCCGAGAGCTCGGGCACCGTTAGCCCGGCACTATGCGCCAGTGGGGGGAGGTTTTGATCTTGATTTGATTAGCCAGCAGCGATCATAATCGGTTAATGTAATCCCTTCGGTGGCTCGTGCGCGAGCCCGATTTTATACGACCGCCTCGGCTGTCTCTTTAAACACGCGAGCTCCGGCGATGAAAGCGATCTATACCGGGTGTCGCCTCGGGAGGAGAGAGAGAGAGAGAGACCCGCATATACGCCGCCGTACAGGCGAAATACGACTCTGCCGATACTATTAATTTCTTCGGCGTTTCCTCTTCTTATTTTCCCTGTTTTTATTTTCGGGAGGCTTTATTCACACCATCGCGTCCCGCGCGCGCGCGTATAAAAGGACGCCCCGAGCGCTCCTCGAGGGTTATGACGCTGTCGGATATAAATTCCGATACTTGGATGCGAGTTTTAAAGGTTTAATTCAATTCGCGACGGGTGCCGGCCGCGGCTACGCCCTCCGATGAATAAAAATGGCGCACACGTAAATAATGCACTGTATTCGCGTCGTTAAGCGTTTGCACACGTAAACTTTACGACTTCGATCTTAATCTCGCCACCGTATGAGATTTCGCTAGGCCACGACGGGGGAAAAAAGGTCCTCGGTATTCCGACAGCTCGGCGCTGCATGCTTAAATGCTACTTTTTCTCTTTTTAGAAAGCAACGCCGAGCCGGCGTTATGTGCACTAAGTAAAATTTCGTCCTCGACGCGAAAAAGTCGAACTATAAACTCGCGGCTCCCGTATGGCAATTACAACCTTTAGATTTAGATTGCACGTTAATAGTGTAAGGTTTCTCTTAATAACACGTCTTTTACATACTGTTTGAGTAACCGCCGCTAATTACAATGTTTAGCGTGCCATCGGTCACTCTTCAAAATTTTTATCAACGATAATTTCTTCCTCGCTCTCTTATACATCGTCTCTACTCCACGATTCAATTGCTGAAATAAGTGTTTCAAAACTCGTTAAAAAAAAAAAAAAAAATACGGAAAAATGGACTTTGTAATGTCAATTACAGCAGAAATACAATATTGTATCGAAGAAAAAAAAAGTAATTTCGCAAGCGAGCGCATCGTGCGTAATTTACACTCGGCGCGGCGTTAACTCTGAATTTTCAGCTTTGTAGCACATATATAGGATCGCCGGAGGCGTCCCGCGAGAAAACCTTTTATCGGTGCTGGCGCACAGTTTTAAACGAGTTTAGGAGGAGGAACAGCCGACGCGCCTAAGCAAATCTCCGAAGGATCTTGAACGGCTCGCCGGAGAAATGACTATATGGCGCATACGCCCTCTCTCTCTCGGATTCCATCCTATCTCCCGTCCTCTCGGATCGTCGGCGCGAGTGTGGGCGTAAGCCAGGAAGCGGTTCGACCCTCTCTCTCTCTGTCTCTCTATCTCCTACCCTCTGGTCGGTTTCCACGAAAATTACATAACTATTACGCAGAACTGCCTGAGAACGACGTAGAGCGAGCTGACCGGACTGTCTAAACCAGAGACCCTGTGCACGTATACAAACATACAATGTATATAGGTATATACACTCCGATGGACAGCTACTACAATACGCGTGGGTGTGTATTAAGTATTCCAAGCAGATCCAGCTCTCGTGTTTCAGCAAACTTCCCGAGCCGCCGGAGAGTGAATCCTTTTAATGCTCATCGGAAAAGAGGTACGAGCATCATCCTCGGCCGGTGTACCGTAAGGTCGACTCGTGAGCAACGCCTCGACGTTGAAGGTCAGTGGGAGCCGCTTTATATTTTACAAATTATCCGAAGGATGGAACACAGCCTGCAGCCGCGAAAAAAAGGCGAGAGCAGGGGATTAACGCCGCGGGGTGAATTGGAGAAAGAGGCGCCGGGCGAGAAGAACGTGACCCAATGCACCGGGCGTGGATAGCTAGGAAATCTCCATGAGATCGGAGGCATCACACGCGCACGGTGACCGCGCGCGAGGGGAGCCGCTCCTTTATGGAGGCGCGTAGGCCGTGAGCGCGTCGGCGAGTGTGCCTTGGAATTTCTCGAAAGGGGGGCTGCTACGGAGCTCAAATTTACGAAGTTGCACACGAATGTGTCCGCGAATAACTCAACGTTTTTAGGGTTGTTTTTTACGAGCGAGCCGCTACGTGACGTTTTTACCGAGCGCCCGGCTAAGCCGGTGCGTACTGCGCAATCAACGCTCTACAAGGTGTATCGGAGGAACGAGCGTCCCGTAGGGAGTACACACCTTTTGACCGATCCTAAAGTGCTTTCCATTCTATGCCTTTAAAACCATTCATGCACATCCATGGGATTCCTCGTGACTCGCGCATTTCGACTGAAAATAAAAAGAGAAAGATTTTTTTGTTATATTTTATCGGTGACCGACGAACGCGTTAAAATCGGTGTAATCGAGCGTGTAAATGCACTGATACTTCATAAATAATTTATTTTAGAAAATTAAAAGATTTTGCATGTACTTACCGTCTTGTTCGTTGGGTATAAATGAAAGATCAAATATATTAAACGATTCCGAGTAGGAAAATGTTATTTATTTTGCGCTGATCCTATTCATCTAGACAAGCCGTTCGTTCTTCACACGGCTTATTCTTATTTTATGCAGTCGCAAAGGTGATGTCGAGATCCTATCGGCTCTTTCAAGATTTTTGATTTAGTAATTAACAAGCAATCTTATTAGAATAACAGGTTAGTCTAATAATAATATGTGCAATTTATATTCAGTTACTGGTTAACATAGCATTTTCATAGTTGCATCGATAAATTTAAATCACAATTGTGGAACGTCATTTTAAACAAATATTTAAAAGCTTTGTTGATGCACTTTCATACGGATAATCTTCCGTCGTTACTAAGCCGCTATTATAAAATGCTACATAAATAACGTTAAGGTAATGATGAATAATTCATAAGCTCATTATCCCTGTCGGTACTAATTAGATAAAATTATTACCAAACGAAAGCGGGTTTTTATTTACGTTGAAAAAAAATGCGACAAAAAAAAGTTTCAGCTCAGCGACGAAAACAATTACAAAACCATTTGTTTAATCAATTCAATTTTCTTTAACGAGCAGCGACGAAACGAACAAAAATACCACGCAACACCCACTGAATACTCATCGCGCAAAATTGTGCATTAAAAAAAAAAAAAAAAAAAAAACAGAAAAATCTGCAGAATCTATTAGCCGCGGAAGATACTCGCCGCCGAAGTATCCCTCGCGGACGCGGAATCGTTAAACGCGCGAGTACATCGGCGCGCGGCTCGCGCAGAAAACGCAGCGGCGTGTTACCGAGGCCGAGCCGCGGGGCCCCCGGGAGCAAGAACAACAAGTCGGGCTCTCGCATCACCTGCTCCTCGCAACACCTGCATCTCCCACGCACACACAGCCGCGTCCCTCCTCATTCGTGGTGCACGTACAACGCGGCGCTCGAGGGTGAGGCTGCGCGACGCGCGAAATCTCGGCTCGGCAGCCTCCCGCGGCGTCGGTGTGCGTGTGCGTCCGCCCGACAACCTGTTTTCTTTCTCCCCCGGTCTCTTTCCGTCAACTTTATTTTGATATACTGTGTCGTCGGTAAAGAGATGTATTGTTATGACGTCGCCCGCGTGAAGCCCCTTTACCTCCACCTACGGCTGAAGATATGGACTTTTTCCGATACTTGCATCTAATTTATTGCGCCGTTCTTTCCCTCTAGTACATTCATCTTCCCAGTCGGCGTATAAGCTGATATGTTTGTTAGCGAGGAGAGGAGATTTCGTAATACTCGTTTTGCTCGGAAGAACGAACATTCCATTTTATTTGCATTAAAGCCTGAATTTCCTTTATTATTTTATTCTCCAGTATAATTGTCGTTTTCGTTCTCGAAAAAGTTGGGTATATATACATAGAGTTGAGTACATAGTTTATTTAGTAAACGGTCTTCACTAATGGCTTCGGCATTGAATGCATTTCGAGGAAACTCGAAGAAAATCTGATAATCGAAAATTAGCATTTCAAATAAAAAATATTTCAATATATACTCACAATCATAGCGGACAGGCTGCGCACGCGTGAAAGATGGCGTGAAATGAAACAATGCGAAATTTACATTGCTACCGCGTTTTAATGCTACACGATGCACTGCTTATGCATGAGCTATTCATATCAAATAGACGCAAATGCATTCGTTCCTCTGGAATTCAGCGAAAATGCAATCAATAAATAAAAAAAAAAAGAAGCGAATACATTTTGATGAATATTTTACGGAAAAAGCAAAGCGAGAGTACACAGGAAATTCCGAGTGTCGATATAGCGCTCAATATTTCAAGTGACATTTGAATTTAAAAAGCATCCGGGTGGAGCGTTCGATGTAAATTATTTATCGCGTCGCGCGAATCGATAAATTTAGAGAGCGAATCGCCCTTATCTCGCTCGAAGGCGCCTCGCGAAACGAAGAAAATGGCCGTGGTGAGTATAAACCCGCGGGAAGGGGAGACGGATCGAGTGCAACGATATTTCTTGATTTTCTGGGATTCCGGGCTTGTAACGAGCCGCGGGAATGAGCGGCGCGTCGTCCGGTAGCCGGGAGCCGGCGACATCGATCAACATCGGAGGCCCCGGAGACGAGCGAGGAGGAGGGTCGGCGAAGAAAGTGAAACGGGAGATGAGAGCGGCGTATAGTCGCGCGCCCGGGATACTCTAAACCGAAATTTACATACGCGCCGTCGGCTCTTGAATTCCCTGGGCGCGCGCACCTATAATTCAATGCCGCGCGCGCGGGGATGAGGATTCCACGAGAGAGTCCCGGCTCCTTCTCTCTGTTATTCTTCCTTTTCGACGAGTCATTTGGGCTTGCCGACCAGAAATGAAGAGAGAGAGAGAGAGATAGAGAGGGACCCACCGGCTGAGAACATGTTTTTCTGCCCGACACGATCCTTTTTCGAGATTAAATTGTACACTGTGAAAATGAAGCGGGGACTCTGTGGAAACTTGACTATCGATTTGTAGTAGAGCCACGTGAAATTCCGCATTATGAGCTTTGTCAAAGGGTCGATGAGTTATATAAACTACATGAATGTTATATGACAGGGTACTTTAATTGAGCTGCTTTGTAGCACTTCTCAGGATGCACAACTTGCTCCTAACAACATTTTTATTTCTTATTGAATGAATATATTTAACTGAGGCAATAGAAAAGTATATGAGGGCTGAGATAAAAATTTCTTGTAAATTATCCTGATTTATGAATCTAAATAGAAATAATTGTAAAACGTAATAAAAGAATAATATTTAAATTCGAAAACTAAATAAACGCGTGCGATCGACTCCCAAGCGAAACTAATAAAAAGGATTTAGCGAAAGCCACTCTTTGAAATTTCAATTTCAACCGTGAATGCCACGCGTCCTTATCTCCCGCTTTTGCACATACAAATGTAAAGGAGCGAGCGAGAAAAGGAGGAGGGTTCGGGAGAGAACATGAATCGGGCTCGATGCGGCACCGATGAAAAACGTCAGATCAGCCGTTATTTATGCGTTTTTCTCGTGGAGCGTAAAAAATCTTCGGCAGGAGGGCTGAGCCTCGCCCGCAGAAACGTGGCCCCTCCCGTACTTTCGGGGAATTCCTGCCGCCGCGGCAGCGATCGAACCCGCCGTGCGCAGAGAGTGAGAGAGTCGGCTGTGACCCCCAGCGCTTTCAGACTACTTACCGAACCCCCCGCCCCCGCTCCTCTGCACGCAATTTCCACGGGCGACGCTCGGGGCTTCATTACTGCCGAGCGTCTATTTTCCTTCCGCTCCTATCGAATTAGAGGCGCCGCGATAGCGATTGCGCGCGTCTATCCGACTGTCGAGACTCTAGACGCGAGGCACTTTCTTGGAGAGATGGAATAAAAAAAAAAAAACGCAAAAAGTCTTTAAAAGAGACGGAAAGCGGGAAAAATACTATAACGGAGTTTTCGCGCTTTCTGCGAGAGAGAAAGAGATGGTGGGGTCGGGGCGCCGACGTTAAAGTGAGCTTTCGCGTGCCGCTTTACAATTTTCGCGATTTCGATCTGAATTTCGCATGATTTATGATGCGCTCACGGAATGAAAAGCACTTTGGGGTCAAGTGGTGAAATTTGCTTAGTCGTTAAGTCGCGGAAAGAGATACGCGGAGGGGGAACGAAAGGGGGGGGGGGCGAGATTTAAAACGACGTTTGAGCAAACTAGTTATTTGAGGATTAAATTATGCGTTGAAGTTTAGCGGGCTCTTTGATCACTTTGTAATGAATTTTCACCAAATTCGACGCTGGTTTTATTGTCGAGTGCAATAAAGGCTCGCAATAATTAAGCTTCATGTGAGTTGATTAAAAGTTGAATTAATTTAATACCTTCCCCTGGTTACCTCATTAATTAAGGCGCAAAGCCAGCTGTAGCGTATTATTAAAACTAAGTCATACGAAGTAAAAAAAAAAAGGAAAGAAAAGAAAAAAAAAATGGAAAACTTCAAGAATTACTTCCTAAACTCCCGTTTAAAACTCGCCGTTTAAGTCGCTAAAACGCGCGGTTAAAAGACGAACAGCAGAATTATTGCCCCCTTCTCGGAATCTACTCGGGCCTCGGCAATTAAGAAAAAAGACCGGCGCACGATCTAAACGTCTTCAATAAAATCTCGAAATCTCTAATTAACGAAAGCTGCAGTGCATAAGTCGCGCGGCGGGGGGGGCCAGCACGCGAGAGAAAATCTCGCACATTAGACAAAGAGCGCGAGATGCGGTAGCCTCCGAGAGAAGCCTTTCAGACGGAGGGAAAGGGAGTAGGAGCCAGAAAGAGACGGAGCGAACGGAGCGCGCAATGTGTATATTATGCAAAACGTAAGGAGGCGCTCGCTCGGGCGTAATAACGCTCTCGCTCTCGCTCCGTCACGTAGGGGCCATTAAACGAGGGAAGATCGTTTTCTTGATACTCGCGACGCCAGTCGGGGGTGCCCGAGCATCGGCTCCTCTCGATGCGTCACCGCGATCCCTCACCGGCCGGGATCGCCGCGAAATTCAAGCGGCCCGACTCTTTTGTACGCGCCGACTTCCATTATGTGGGCTCCGAAAGCCGCGGATTTACAGCGCGATCCCGCGCGGTAGATAAGCGTCCCTCCCCCCCCCCTGCGAGAACCGCCGGAATTACTTATCTCGCGTCCGTGCGCGCATAAAGGCAGTTATCGAAAAAAAGGAAGACGGGAGATTTTTATTGGGGCGGGATTAGGAGTTGGCGCGCTGTCTAAACAGTAGATACAGTGCGATGCTCTGGCAGGCGCAAAACTCGCCCCGAGCGCTTAATAATGCCTGAGTTCCGCGTGGATGTATGTGCGCACGGGCCATTTGAGACTGAGGCGGAAAAGCCGAGCGCCGGTGCCGTGAGGAAGGAAAGCCGGGAGTTCAAGAGTTATTTGTTGTTTTAGAAATATCGCCGGAGCGAGGCGGTAACTGCCTTTTGTTACACATACGGAGCGTTTATCGTTTTTACGCGTGCTCCTGCAATTTGATGAACCGTGATGGACCTACGCTTTACTGCCTGCTCGGGCGCTGATTTATAGAAATTGCTGCGGGAGCTCTCGAATTTTCGATTGTCATTTGACGAATAAATTCCGGTAATTGCTGATAACGGATGGAATGGACTACATAAATCTAGAATTAATGTCTTTTCACACACTTATTTCCTATATTCCCTTTGTTAATAGAATAAAGGAGCGTAGGCGTCGCTATGTTTTTAAAGTTTATTTTTTTTGCACGTAGATTAAAACTTGAATTTTTTAACTCTATACATTTTTTACACGGTTCAGAAAATCAACGTTGTTTAAAAAACAATAAATTGTTTGTAATGCACATTCGATGCAAATCCGACATCTTAATGAAGCTTTATAATAATGAAAATAACAGCGGTATAAAATGATCTAGTTCGATCTAGATACCGGTAATAAACGAGCATTCAGGCTAATAAGTTGGATAATGGACACGTAGATAATCTCCATAATTTTCTGCCGTGGAGAAATAACGTACAGTGTTACGGTTAACAAAAATTATATTCCCTCTTTTCCTTCTCTTAACACCGAGAAAGAAATTTACAGAATGATTAAAAACAAAAAATTGTTATATAATTATTTCATTCGACATTCAATACTTTCGAAAAGCTCTAAATCAATAACTCCCCAACGCCATTCCGAGAAAAATATTATTCTTATCGAACAAATTTAAAATAAAAAATGCACGCGTATGCAGTTCCCCTCTTATCTCAATGCTCCGTAAATAAATAGAGGCTAGCTGACGAAACGAACTGATTCGGTCGAGCGAAAGAAGAAGAAAAAGTTATGCAAGGCGCGGAGGGAGTAAGAGGGGCAAAATTGCATATACAGAGAAGAAACCTCATACACGCGCGAAAGGCGATAACGCGGTGCGCAAGTGCATAAGCCCCTCTCGACGCGCGACGGAGATGATGCTGCACAGTACTTAGTTCCGGGGAGGGAGCTAGAGCCCGGAGTGCAGGGGGGGGGGAGGGCGGGGAGTCTGGAACGGCTATCAAAAGCTCGCGCGAGTGTCCCATAACAGTATGCCCGTCCGATTATCTTTGGGCTCGGTGGCGCGCGTACGTGTATATACAGTGTACACGCTCGGCGCTGAGTGCACAGATGCGGCTTTATGCGGCTGATAGCGCGAGCGCGCCCGGCAGCCCCGGCGGAGATCAAAATACGCGTCTAATGGGCAGACGAGGAGACATTATAATTAGCGCGCGGGCTATCCTATAACTCCGCGGCGCAAGTCTCTCCGCTCCCGTCGTATGATTACACGGGATCGTTTTAATTACGACGCTAATTGAGGTTTCTCGCGCGGAAAAAAAAAACGAATGCCACGGTGGGGGAGGTCTCTCATTTTCCAGCGTTTGTTAAAGCGCGCCGAGCGAATTCATACTCTTTTAAAAAGAAGACGAAATTTTCATTCGTTTAATTGGATGCTTCTTCCTCTCGTATTAAGTTTCAATTATTTTTTTTTTTTTTTTTCGAAAATTCGCGCACGCTATACTTCCTCCATTCAGACCCTTTCATCTCCGCGGGCGTTACAAGTTACGTTTTCCATTATTCCGCAAATTTTCGAGTGGAGAGCGCCAACTGAATTTTTAATTAATATACCAACGGAAAGTTCCGCTTTCTGGAAAAGACGAAAAAAAAATTATCTTCGCTCTGATAATGTAATTGAATTAGAAAATTATTTCGTTCGCATCATCGTCGACGATAAGTTCGGGCTCAAAAAAAAAAAAAAAAATGTAAAACCGATGATTCATACCGTCTGATGCAAGATTGGTCGCGTATCAATTAACGCGCATTCAATTAGATTTTTGCTCTACTGTATCAGGTGAAACGAAAAGCGATTCGGTGTACTTTTGAAAGCTGAAACTCCGCACGGGGTAATGAACGAGAAACGCGTATAGAGGTAATATGCACGCGCGGCCGAAACGCCGAGATTGGCCGAATATGCGTCTGCGGGTATTCGTACGCGCGTTTGCGCTCGCCTCGCAGCCAATGATAATGATAACGTTATCGCAACCGGGTGTCGCTTTACATGCAATATTGCATGTAAACTTATAGTTTATCGCGGGGGGGACCTTTCTTACGGGATGGAGAAATTATAATGACTGCCGCAGTGCGCGGCGAGTGTGACGTCAATGCCTCCTCTTTTATTTAGAAGCTTCGCGCGCAGGGCACAATTTCGCACTCCGCACCGCAGATATATAGCCTCGTGGCATAAGTGCTGCGATAATTAAAACTCAAGCGTTGGCTGGTCTATAACAATTCAAATAATCAATTTAAAAGTAATTATAACTTTTATATAATATAATAGCCACCTTACCTGCGTATGCCAATCGATTTGATGGAAACTAATATACAGAACTCTAGAATATGTATTGATTCTTCTGACGTTGTAAAATGTAAATTATTGGATCTTCTTTCTTTTCTCGCCTCCATTGATAATGTGCCTTACGACGGAAATTTATGTATTTATATAGAACTTTCTCGCCAAAATTACACCAAAAATGTAATCGAAACTTTTTACAGGAAAAACACTATAAACTTTACTTATATCTTGAACGTTTGCGTTCGAGTTTTACGAGAATGGTTATCAATATAAGAGCGGAATGTATACCTACGGCTGTAGATGAAATCATTAACAAAATGTATTTACCAGTCATCAAGTCGTGCTTCTTTAAAAGGGATTTATTAGACGTAACGATAGTTTTGCGCCTTAAAAGTGCAGGCTAACTAGCGTCACGTAACAACGGTATTAATCAAAAAGAGCTCGTAAAAGACGCAGCGTTAGCGCCTCATTGCCGCTGTCTTTATTAGACGTTCTGGTAGTTTTGCGTCTTCCAAGGGCTCGATTTAAAAAGGTGCATTCTTCGGAGGCGACAATAAATCAGGGAGTTAGTTAAAGGTGAGAGTCCGAGAGTCGCCGGTGGGGAGTGAAGTCATGCGCCGTAATTAAGACGTAACGGAAAAGGCGGCGGAAAACTGTACATATCGTGGCCTTAGGGGAGCTCGATAGCCAGGAGCCGCGCGCGCGTGTCCCCGACCAAGCGAAAAAGATAAGGTTATCCGGGAGGTGAAGAAAAATCCGTCATAACTGTTAACAATGTTTGCAGGGAGATAATGTAACCTTTCTATTAATAAATCATGCGATTTCTGTACATAGACTCGCGCGATTTTCGCCGGAGTAAATTTATCGCAATACAAACCGGCATCGCTCGTGCGATAATTTCTTTTACACAAATAAATAAATAGCGATTATTTTTTTTTAACTTTAATTTTATTTTTATTGCGTTTTTCTGGTCGGTGCTCTTTGACTGTTCGATGAGTCGGTCGGTTTCATCGAAAATTAAATCATCAAATATTTATAACAAACTGCGCTAAAATATAAAGTATTTTTAGCCATATAATGAAATAAAAAAATATTGTAATTAATTCTGAGTAAAGTGAACAATTCAGCAGGAAGAATCCAACAGTCAATACGCCTGTCCCAGTTTTTGCACCTATCGGAAACAATATCGAGCTTTTTTTAAAGTTGACTCGACGGTGAAAAAGTAAAATTAAAAGAAAAAAAAAATTCATCCCGCCACTAGAAGCAAAAAGCACGAGACGAAATTGGCTGGCGCGCAATCCAAGCGGCGCGTCCACCCATTAAACAGCTGGAAATGGGTGCCGATGGCGCAGCCCCGATAGAAAGCTCACTTAGAAAACGGTAGCCCGTCTCGTATGTAAGGAACGTCAATTATTCCCGATGAATGATTTTTTCGCTATCCTATCGTCAGGGAGCCGCTGCAGCTCGGACGCGGGCACAACTCTTTCGAAAGAGTTCCGTAAAGCGTCTCCCGCCGTCGTCGGTAGCGGGGAGCGCGCGAGCCTCCGCGAGCGAGCGCCGCGGGTCGGGGGAGAAGGAGCGAGAGCGAGAGGGAGCGAGAGAGGCGAACACGGCACAAATGTCACGACTGAAAGCCATTACCGTCCGACTTATCTCTTGGACCCGTGCTCGGGTCACGTTCCCAAGTTACAACGAAAAGCGCTGTTTGCCGTGGGCTCTCCTATAGATCAGCTCTCGCCCTGCGCGAGCGCGCGCGCGCGCTCAGCCTCTCAAAGATATCGTCATTAGATGCCGTGTCCGACGCGAGCGCGAGGATTCCCGGCTTCCTCGTTCGCGAGGAGCCCTGGGCTCCTATGAACGTGTACCAAAGCCGCGTGCCGTACGTTCATCAACACCTCAGAGCTTCTCTATATACGGCCAATTGCCTCCCGACGCCTTCCAACGCTAAGCCTCGATCTTTTGCTCTCGTGTTTTACCAATTTTATTTACCGAACCGAGCAAATTATCACTTTTATTTCTATTTTATTACTTTTTAAAGAGGTTTTTATGTAAATATGTGAATACGCTAAACGTTGGATTAAAAAGCAAGTCTATTTAACGTTTCAACCCACTCCCTAAATTTAATCCAGTGAAAACTCCACTAATTTTAAAACAGTTGCAGAATTAACATTGTAAATTTTACTGAATTCACTAATGCGCAGTGATAACTGTGCAGCTTTTTTAAAATTAGTGCAACTTTCACTGGATCAAATTCAGAGAACATGCAAGCCTAATTGAATAGTCGTGATTTTAAGATTATTACCTCATGCAAGATCACTTATAAATCTAAATTTTTTAATAGAATAGTAAATATTGCAATACTTAATACATAAAACATCTTTTGCGAAATATGTGTCTAAGTCGTGGAATAAACAAATAATAATTAAAACAGTTTTTAATGCAAGCATTAAATTCAAATTTGAGATAATAAAACGATGATGAAAGGAGCAAAATTTTGGCAAAACTAAATGTAACTATAAATATTTGTAACACACACATATACCGACAAACATTTTAAAACAACGCTCATTTTACGATTTCCTTCGCCATAAAATTAATTGTTTCTTGAAAATTTATGAATTATGGAAGTTTTGCATGCCGTAAACAGGCAAAGTCATATAAACGGCATGGCGTAGACATTTAGCGCAGCGGCGATCCCGGCGATGGGAACTAATTAAAGTTCGCGAAGGTTGCAGCAACCCGCGCCGAAGGTCAACGTTTTATTGCCGAATTTTAGTGCGGCGCGCGCTTTATATCCGCTGGCGGAAGGATTGCGAAGGAGCGTCTCGCGGGGTCCGAAAAAGCGAGCTCGCGAAATGCGTCACACGTTCCGGCCAATAAACTAGAAAATACGCAAAAACCGCCGAGTCTTCTTCGGCGAATCGAAAAAATGAAAGGACGGCTTATTATGTATTCATTAGCTTTTTTTTGTTTATTTCTTCTCAAGAGGATCAGATGAACTGGCGCCGCGCTTTTAAAAAGCGAACAAAATAATTCATGCTCGTTTAGCGTGTAATTCCGAGCTTCCGAGAACTCTGAAACAAAGCGTACATAAAAGTTCATTTTTTTCGGGAGTTAAATCAACGCGGCTCTCTGTTTTCAGCGAATCCGCCGCTCGCACAATTTCTCGTCCAAAATTAAATTACGCACTTGCATGCTCCCATTCAAAAAATAATCTCGAATGATAATGCTCACGTTTTTTCGTAGAAATTAATTTTGCGCGAGTTTAACAAAAATTTATGCCCCTAATTGTACTCGATGCATATTATAAATCCGGATATACAACAGAAAATAAATGTGCGAGAGAGTAATTTTCGACAAACGCGAGAAAAGCCATATGATAAAAAATAAAAAAATTAAAAAAAATTGTAAAGTCGCCCATTCCAATTCCCGGCAGCATCGCGGAAACGCATAACTAAAAAAGGAAACCTCGCAATCTCGAAGGGAGAAAGCCCGCGAGCGCTTAGATAAAATAGAAATCGGAGCGTCGTGAGTGTCGAGCGTCGCGCGCCGCGAGTCGCATTGATAATCGTAGCGTGCCGGTGCATTATGCACGCGCTCCTCTCTCTATCTCTCTCTCTCTCTCCCTTCTGGGACGGTAAACCTGTTATTTCTGCGCCTCTGCGCTCGCTCGGGCAAAATATGAAGAGACGCTTGTAAAGCAGCGTGATAACTTCCAATTTAGCACTGTGGCCGAGCTTTTCGAGGACGCGGCGCGACTCTCCTCCGCGGGCCACTTGTTATCGTCGCGGATAATCGCCACGCCGTGAGATTATCCGCGAGTCGCGCACAGTGGGCGGACTCTTGACTGCATGCCTCGAGATTCTATCTTTATCTCCCTCGCCTCATGCTGGTTGAGGCTGCACGCGTGTATACCTGAGCGAGTCGACTCCGTACGCATTGGACGCACTCGTTGCACGCACTTCGCTCTTCTTTATTTCGGTGGGGACTCTAATGTGCTTGCTCTTTTTTTTCTTTATTTTTTATCATTATTTCCAAATGTATGCACGAAAGTGTATGTAAATGTAATTGTTGGAATGTAATCCTGAAAAATAACAAAATTTTCATTAAATTTTGAACAAAACTATTATAATCTTTCTATATAAGATCTGTCAGTCTGTAAATTAAAATTGATCGATGCAACTTTTCATATAGAGAATATTTTTCCCTTCATATTATTATGTTCAACAGTAACATATAGTTACTTTTGCATAATAGAAAGTAAAAGTAATATATGTATACCGTAACAATGATATAAAGAGCTACTACGGAAACTACGAATAGATATAGATACGTTCTAATGTTGAAGTAAGCTTTTTCATATATAAAATTCATAAAAGTACCATCGGCACCATTACTTACACTCGCATGCAAAAAAAAGCACTTGGAATATGGCATCTGTTGTATATAAGTTCTCCCCATAATACATATTATACATATTCGTAGAGACAAACTGAAAAAATTACCATCGGTCTCTGAGTTCGATATTAGCTATAGCCGCAAATGAAAAATTTCACACTGCACACGTACTTGCGAAGTTTGAGGAACAATTTTATATATA
>JAWWEN010000038.1:974896-1046588 GCA_035582955.1 Sycophila texana
ATATGTGTGTGTGTGTGTGTGTAGATTTTCGCATATGATTCCCCCGTAAACGCACTCGCAACTTGCACTTTATTCGAAGTACGAAAAATTCGAGCAATCGATGTTTCCTCTAATGGCGAATTGCGAACTGAATATAAACAAAAAATTCGAGACACATATAACGCATTAGGAGGTGAAAGTTTAATTTTTTTTTACCCTAATCGTACCGCGTGTTTAACCGGGAATTAGCGATAATTGAAAATTGCAATAAAAGCTGTGGGATAATGTAATAATTTCGCGGAGGAAAGAAATCGCGCAATGGGAACCGATAGCGAGAGAGAGAAAAAAATAAAAGGATGCATGTCGAAACATTAACGCAATTTAAACAATTGCGCTTTTTTTTTCAACGAGCGCCGCAGAAATAAAGGAATAATTTTCTAATTACTCGTACTCGGCAATTTTCTCTAATGCCCGATACTTTTTTTTTCTCCTAAGCACACCGTTTAGCGTCACCCCAGCAGGACGTTTATCGTCGCAACAATCGAACAATTCCTTATAAATATTCCCAGCGCGGCGAGAGCTCGGACCTTTATCGGCGCTCGATTTAAAGAATAAAACGGCGCAAATCCAGCCCGGGGAAAAAACAATCGCTTAATCACCCGCGACCATTTCGCCGCTCTCATTCTCATCGGATTCTCGAATCAGGCCGCGCTCGAGGTTTCCTCGCCGATTTCGTAGGCGAGGGATCGACCGGCCTTTTCGTTCCGCGCGCACCTCGGACTTGTATAGGTACACCTACTACGTGACCCGCCTTCTTGCGCGCGCTCGACTAATCCCATTTCTTCCGGAGCATCGGCCGTCCCCACCGTCGCTAAGCTCCAAGCCGCGCGGCGCTATCTCATTGGTCGCTAATGGTTATAATTACGCGAAACTGGCGTTACTTTACACCGAAGGCTTTTCCGCGGAGCTTCTCATCGCTCGGTCGCCTAATAATTCTCGCGGCTGCGTTTTCCCCTCTAATGACGCCCCGCTGGACGAGCGCGCACAATCCGCTTTCCTTCGGCGGGAGGGGGCGCGTTTAGCGCCGCCGGCCCGAGCCTTTTTACAGCTGCTTCGCCCGGGAGCCCGCGGAATTAACTTCGTTCTTAATAACGACCACCCTCCCCGAAAGAAGTGGTATTATACACGCGTCGAGCCAGGAGCGTCCTACCTACTTCTTTTTACGACGCGCTCGAGAGTTAGCTCTGGTGAATTATGTTTTTCTTTTTTTTTTTTTTTTTTAAGCGAGCGCCTTTTTCGTGGCTGAGATTGTTCGCGCGATAAAAGCATAACGGAATTCGTTGACGATTAAGGGCATTTTTCGAAAATTTTCACAACGGCCTGGCGTATAAATCATTTTTTAGAAAAAACTCTCGACCCGAATTAGGTATTGCTAAAGTGTGTTTTTAAAGATTTTTCGAGCGAGCTTTATTCATTGTTGCGGCCGAGAGAAAGGAGCGCGCTTTTACCACCGTTACCGCAAAAATAATTTTAATTATACATTTTACGGCGTAGGAATAAGATTTATCGGTATATCGGACGGAGCCGCGTGCGAGCGCAGTTCGAGGCGTCGGTGAAATAAGCGCTGATACCAATATTAAATGAAAGTTTTATTCGACCGTGGATTTTTCCGTTTCTTTACGGGCGCGTTTACCGTAATCTCATTAACTATTAACTTGTCAAATAAGGCATTAAATATTCCGTAATACGCGGTGTAACTCCTCGCGGGCTCGAGCGCGGAAAACTGCGTGAAATTAACCTCATTAACTGCGAATCCCTCGTAATTTGAAGAGCTTTTTTCCGAGTAATCAGCAGCTACACGCATCGCTACTTTAGAGGGGAAGACGCGCCGACGTGGCCTCGGGTCCTCCTCGACTGCTTCTCTCCGCGTAAGCACGGGCCTTTTAATGTGATTTCCCTTCGGCTTCATCGCTGCAGCTCCTTTTGCACAGCGAAAAAGAAATGAAAGGGGGAAAAACCTCGAGGAGAGAAGAGAATAAGGAAACGAACGGTGGGATAGGCCTACTCTCGGACCAGGTAGGAACATACAATCGTTACGCGCCGTGTATTCCCTGAGTGTGCTTTTCTACTCGTTTGCTCATATTTTCTTCCTCCATTTATCATACCCGATGCGTGCGTTATTCATTTTACCTTCTTTCACCGATTAGTTTATCAGCCGTTAAATAAAATCATTAATTATAGTGCACCATCGTTTATAGAACGTATAACTCGCACAAGCTTTTAAGTATACGCAAATAAACAAAGCGAAGAAATTTTTTTTGCACTTCTATAAAATAAGATAAAATAAAATAAAATTTCAAGTAAAAATAATTGTTTTTTTTTTCACGCATTGCTTCAACTCGAGTGAGTTGTAATATTTCACTTAAACATACATAAACGTGAATACACGCGCTAAATCCACGCAATTAAAAGTTTCCAACTGAAAAATAACGAATAAAGTTAATACCCCACGTAGCGAGTTTTATAAAACGTTCGGCAATCCAGGCAGCACCGATCCTCAATTCAAAATAATTTTTAATCATCGTTATTTCCCCGTCAAATTTCCCCAGAAAGTTTACGCGCGTCCATCGCCAATAATTAAGTGAAAAACTCGTCCGAACTGCCACTCTCTAATCTCCCATCCCAGAAATAAAAGAAAAAAAAAGAAAAGAAAGGCGAGAGGAGGAATAAACATAGCGCATCAAGGGGGGGAGAGAGATCCTAGGTCTCACCTATAATTACTAAATAAGCACGTGTTCACGTAGAAAAACTCAACGTGCACCGCTCGAACTGTGTATATACGTACGTTTGTACATCGAGCGTGGTCAGCCCGCGGAGAGAGAGAGAGAGAAAAAGAGAGGGAGAAAAGGCTGCAGCGTGTACACTTCCCTGAGAAAAGCGTTCCACGGGACTCGCCCCGGCTAATGCGGGGCCTCTTATCACACGTACGTAATGAAAGCATTACCGGCTTATGTAAACGCTTTTGAAACTGCGCCCGGGTGCATCACGCGCACGCGGCGCTCTGAAATTCGCAATTAGCCGTTTCTTCCGCGCTGCCGATCCTTTCGCAATCGGTCCACGAATTTTTTTCACCCGTCGAGGACTGATAATTCCTGCCGATCCTTTAGCAATTGGTCCGCAAATTTTTACGTCCACGGAGAGCTGATAAATCCGTGGAAGGCGACGCCGAGTGGGATACCCAACTCCGGCTTGAGTCAGCGCGAGCGTGCGGGTTCGCTCTTCGAGCACCACATGTCAATTCGTCTCGAGTTTCCGTGGCATCCCGGCGACACACAATGCCGCCGATGGAGATGTCGCAATGATGCGCGCGAGAAGCTCAAGTGCACCGGGTCTTCGTTTACTCTGACCCCGTTTCTCTTTCGTTTAAACTATCGCGCTTACTTGGCACGGCCGGGCTATTCTTCGCGCCGGGCAAATATTCTTTATATATTGCTTATAGATATTTTGTCAACAGCGCCTTTACAACGAAAGCGATGCAAATAAGTAGAAATTTGTAAATATATGCGCATGTAATATTTCGAACGATTAAACAATCAGTTTAGTGTCACAACAACGAGTTCGTGTGCATCAGTGTAAAAAGTAAATTAAAATAAAACATTTGTAGCTATGTGTTACTCAAAATATAGCGTAAAATAAAAAGGAAATTTATTGCAGTACAGCGTAATACACTGTGACGATAACAATTGATTTAAGAAACTGCACTACTTATGCAAATGAAGCGAGAGAGAGAGAGGAGGGGTGCCGTGGACTCTGGACTAATGTACTCGGAAAGGCGGTTGTACACAATGGGTCCGCGGACGCGGATTTTCCCTTTCTCCCGATTAAAGCGACGGGTGCACGCGTATTATACGTGCGTGAAAATGAAGCTCGCTCGGCGGCGCGAGATAACACCGGGAGCGTTGAATAAAGAAGTTGGGCCGATATACGCGCGCAAACGCTTCCCTCGCGCTGCATTAGCGGATCTGCACGGCCGAAAATGCGCCCGAGCCTGAATTAAGTGCCAGACGCCGCTAATGGCGCACGTTGGCCAAGTGCAGCGCGCCGCCGGCCCCCGGCTTGGATAACACCCGCTGCCGCAATTTCCGGATTATCGTGTAAAACTTACTGGACGTTAGTTGCCGCGAGATAGTCCGACGTAACTTCGTGCGCAGCTTTTCGGTAAAAGTAATGCATTAATGCAATTTAAAGGCGATGTTTATCCTGCTACACGAGAAGATCCAAATTATATACATTTTTTTTGTTTTAGTTTTGAATATATGGGTTAATTTATTTATTTATTTAGTTATTTATCATTGAATGATTTGCATAATTAACTTTTACAACTTCGTACTTGAGTCAAGTAGGATTTATGTTGGCTTGAGATTTTGTGAAAACTACTAAACTATAGAACGTTGTTTAAGGTAATCTTATCTGCAAGATGTATTATTCTTTATGAATATTTTATTCAATGGAAAAGTTGGTACATAATAAAATATACAGATATTTACATATTCATAAAATTCAACGAGTACGCAATACTGTAGTTGAAAACAATGTTACGGCGTTGATTAATTTATCACGGTTAAAATTATGTGTATCAAGTTTTTAAGAGAGATTGCAAAATAATATTTTTATCTGAAAATACGATTACATGCATACAAATTTAAGTGCTTATAAAATATTAATTATATATGATTTTAATTCTTTGATGTACAATGTTATTACTAAGCAAAATAATTAATAATTCAAATTTAATTATTCCCCGCAATACATTACAAATTTTTATCTACGCAAAAGGAGTATTTATATACAATTTCATCGAGTAACTTGTTAACCATATAACGACTTTTGAAATAAAAACTGTTTAGAAAAATTCCTAAACACCAAAAATTGGTTTAGAAAATCCGGTTTTAATAAGAATAAGATTTATTTAAAAAACAAATCAACAACAATAAAGTTTATTAAAAAAAAAAATAAATAAATAAAAAGATCCTCAACTTGAACTTGACGAAGTGGCATTGGTGGTGAAGAATAAACAGCAATTGGTTAAATAGACGCGCGCACAAACGGCTAATTAAATTGCAAAGAGGATGGAGTATTCAGAAAACATCTTATTCGCGGCGTCGTGTGCAATCCCAATTACGACTTTGTACGCGCATACGCATCAAAACGGATGCTTGCGATACGCATATTTACTGCCGCTCGCCACTCCGCCGTGTATAACACGAGCAATCGCGTTGCGCATATGCGCACACATTGAAACGTGCGCGCGCGCGCGAATTATATGCACCCGACGAGAGCGCACTTAGGGTCACGCCGATTTTATTTTATTTTCGAATTAACGGCGGCCGTTACGTTAATTGAAATTAACGCCAAATTAGAAACGGCGCTTCCCCTCGATATTCGACGCGCCGCGAGCGCGGAGGAAAAAAACGCGGCCGACGCTTACGCGAAGGAGTATCATGGTAATTTCAAGCGGTGGGATATGATTAGCTGGGAATATAAAGTAAACGGTGAAAGCCCCCGGGTTCGTGCGCTGGAAAAAAAAAAGAAAGACAGGAGGACTGCTCTAATTATAACGTCTCGATCCTGTGTCAGTAGGTCTGGGGATCACGAAGTGCGGTGCGAGCGCAATTTTTTTTTTTTTTTTTTTTTCATTTTTTCTCCTCTCCCGGAAGATTGTACGCGCTTATTCAGCGCTTAGATAGCGGCTCGCGCGCGTGAGTGTGCGTGAAACTGCGCGTACGCCGCGGAATACTTTAAAAGGCAAATGCGAATTCTTAACGTGTCGGTAGCTGGTAATTATATTACTCGGATCGCAATAAACTATAAATTACCACTTAAATGATTTTTCTATCTGACGGGAGGCATCTTTTGCAATTGTGTGCCGAACCGTAGCTTACCCGGATCGTTTAGAGCGTACATGTGTTTTCCCTCGGCAATCGCTATTTCAAAATTTTCTTATTATTTATATTTATTTCTTTTTAATAAACGGATTCAGGTGAAGCGGACATTTGACCTGCCGCGACTTATTCGATGGGAAAAATTGTATTACAATCTTCGCTTCGTAATTTATACCTCCGCATGTACGTGGATTTGTTAGTGTGCGTACACTTAATTAGTTATTAACCTTTTTGCTCAATGCTTCATAGATAATGTGAAATAAGTGCAACTTGACGAATGAATAATTAATCTGTTAATGATATTTGCGATATTGCACTTCAAAAGACTGTAATTTTTAATCTTTGAGAATTACTAAAATTTTATAATTACCTCGACTATATTGTAATTATGTAGCTTTCTTTTTTCTTTAGCAAAACGCTTGTGAAAGTTTGATTTAGATATGCAATCAGAAGTACATTATCAATTCCATTAGAAAAATTCATATTTTTCAGATAACTTTATTATCGATTAATGAAACGAAACTTCACGATGTAATTGAGATACATGTGTTGAAGATAAATCAAGTTAATTTTAAAAATGATTTAATCCCATTGACTATTAACAAACTGATTATCAATTGTTATTATCGCTTGCGATATAGTCTTGGTAAAACAATTTTAAATCCGTTATGCAACTATGTAAGTATAAATACAGTGAAGTAATACGAATCGATTGTGAAATCATTTAATATTTATAGTACACACGCCGATTCATTTATAAACTTAAATTTTAGTTTGATAGTTTAACCCTCGCAGAAAATCTTTTTCAAAGCAAAACAATCAGTATTTATTTTCTAACGAAGCTCATAATTAAAACTTATTACTTATATATAATGAATTTAATTTAAATAATAAAGTCCATTACTTACAATTTACTAAAAACTTTCGAATAATTCAATAACATCTATTTATTCATTTTCTCTTTTTTTTTCGACCACAAAACGAAACGATTGTTTACCTTTTTTCTTCTCGAGCGATTCGCACGTGCGTCGGGCGCTCCCGTCCTCGGCGCGACTCGCGCATAACGATGGCGCCGGGATCGTCGCGAAATATAATAACGACGGGCAGAGCAGCAGGCATTAGCATCCGCGTATCGTCGCGGAGCAGCGACGAGCCGCTCGGGCGACGGCCGGTCGCGTGCGTCGCAGATTGAGGGGATCGGGCGCGTGGGCGAACAAACGAGCGCGCGCATAAATATGTAATTTTTAATTAATTTAGCGAGGCCGGCGCGCAAGATGCTCTCTACCTGCACTCTGGCCATTATTATTCCACCGATGCGTGCGCGTTCGTGAGCGCATGCGGTCGCTTGATTAATCACGAGGACGGAGTATCGCTCGGGCGGCGCGCACGTGAATCGCGCGAGCCGCCGGAATAGCCTCTTTATGCTCGTCATTCGTTGTCGCAGTCGCGTTTCGTGACCGAGGCCTGACCGGCGATGCCTGTTTACTTATTTATTTATCGTCGCTGGTGCTACCGCGTGCGTGATGTTTTCCGATCCTAAGAGCCAGCGGAGACGCGCTCGATGCGACGGATAATCGCTGTGCGACCGAAAGGACACCCACACACGCGTTGTTCGTGCTTGATGCAACTGATCGGGTGACTAAGTTTTTTTACTAATTCTTATGATTTTTTTTTTAATTGAAACACGTTTATTTTGCTTTGAATCGAATCGTAATTAAATTATATTGCGTTTCGCAATCTTGAAGTTTCTGATGAAAAAAGCTCTTTTTTTTAATTGAATAATGCTAAGTACTTTAAAAAAAAAACTACGTTTATTAGATACGACGAAGTTTATGTACCGTGAATGTTAAACATTATATACACCCACTTCAGCATCGTATCTCTTATTGCGGTTGTATTTTTTCAGTAAGTAGAAAGTTGTGTATAGAAAAGATAACTTACTGTTTCATGATATTTACGTAAGTGATACAATGAAACTTTAATAAATACAAGGTTACATCACAATTTTATTGATATTTAATTAAAATTTAATAAAAAAAATGTCACTGGCTATATGCCAGTGACATATAGTCTAGGAGCCGGAACTGTCATCATGGTATATCCCACAAGTCTGTAATAGTTTATGGCATTTTTTTTTTCATTAATATTTTAATAGAGTTTATGCTTTTATAAGTGCTATAAAAAAAAAGTAGAACGTGATGTGAATATTGAAAGACTACATGAAACTTGCATCAATTTGTTTTCGTAACGCAGCAAAGCTTTCGAATATTACGAAGCATAAATAAAATAAAATTTTCGAGCTTAAATAATAAATTAATTCACGGAAACAATTTTTTTAAATAAATAAATAAAAGCTGGGAAAATACCGCCCAACGCTTCGAAGACAAAAATATCGCGTCGATAAAGCATTTACTAGCTTTAATAAAATTGTCTATCCATTTAAATACAGCTGGAGATGCTCCAACTAAACTAAGTGTCATTTAAATTGCATTAACATTTAAAGTAAATAAATTTTATCGCCCAATCCCGAGATTTTTTTCACTCGACGATCGTGCATAATTTATCAGGCGGGCGGTCATTGAGGGTCTAAAAAATAAATGACACATAACGAGAAATACCTTGAAAAGTCCATGATTAGATCTTCGAAGCTAAATTGTTTGCTTCTTTTTCAGTAGTATCAACGATTGCTCATTTGGTAATATAATCTGGAACTTTTAAACATTCATACTTACGATTAAATAATAAATTAAAAAAAAATCAGTGCAACGAGAATCGAGGGAAAGTTTACTAATTAGCTAAGCAAAAGCCTCTTTTGGAATCGGGCGTGCTCTGAAAACAATCTAAGCGATTAAAAAGCGCCAGCGTAATCAATCAGTTATCTGCGAACGAGAAAGGCAATAAATCTGCAGGGCTTTTTTTATCCCTTGCCGAGGCAGTGTTTGCGTTTGTTTGCAATAGTCACGATTAAGCGGCGTTTCCCGCGACTAAACCCGTCAAAGCGGCTCGGCCGGTTATCAGACGGGCCCGAAGCGGCGGAATATATATAGATAAATAGGATGCGAGGACCCATAAAGCTCCGACTCTTAGACGCCCGGCCCAATAAATATTCGAGAATTTATCGAGTCGGTGGGTATCAAAGGCGCTTTTCGGCTGTCATCGCAGGTAAGGACCTGCATCGCGTCCCGGTGAATTCCGATAGGCCCGGTCGTCCGATCGTTTCTTTTATTTTTTTTTTTTCTCTCAGTTTTTTTTCGCGCACGCCTCGAGCCCCCGCGCGTTTATGATGTGCGCGCCCCGCTCAATTTCCGAATGTTTATTGTCGCTCGGGCGGCCGAGGCCTCCTCCTTTATCCGCGTCGAGGCCGGGCGACGTGAGAAATTTATTTCGCCGGCGCCGCTCGCGTATATTTCTTCATTTGTGGGAATCGCCCGTGAGAGAGGGGGCCGCGCGCCGCCGAGGTTTATCGAGTGTATCGCGAAGAATGTGTATACCTACGTTGACCGTGATTTCGCATGGACTTCGAGGCTACCTATAAATTTGTAAATGATGCATTGCACTATTTATAAGAGTTTCGTGAAAAGTCGATGTGGAATTATCGTGACACGAAAAATGTACGACATCGAAGTTTCTTTACTTTCGTAAATCGAGTACTTATAATGCGCCATGTTAACTTTTATGCAATATAAAAATGAAAGAAAATTTATTTTATTAAATCTCTTAGTTTTTTAAACTGCTTTGTAATAATTGTCAAAATTACATGTTCTTATAAATATTTGAAATTTGTTTATTTAAAAGATCAGCGAACGATTTTTAAACTCGGCGTATAATAAGAATTATCATTATGCTATATATTTACGGAGAATCGATAATCATTCAATTTGCGAGGAAATTACGATCCACTTAATTAATTTGCAGGGCAATCTTCCGCGATCATTTTATATTAATGGACTTTTTAGAAAAGGAAGCGGAGACTTTAAAACACGTTTATTTTGACTGAATATTTCTATATTAGCGGGGCGTTAGGGAACCGGTCGAATCGACGCTCATTTCTGGCATTGACGCATAGCATAGAGTGTGCCTCGGGTCGGAGTATATGGAAACCAACAGCTAGCCTTGAAAATGTGGAGCGGAATATAAACCCGATCCTAAACAAGTTCTGTGGCGTTGGGAAGTGGCGCCGTTCCTGTAGATCGATTAACAGCCGATTAATTAGCATAATCAACGACAGATTTTCATCGGCTCGTCACGGTGAAAAAAAATCGACATTTCGGGAAGAGAGATCCAATTCCCCGCGCGTGCTTACTTAGATTGAACTCGACGTAGCGGTTGACATTTTGAAAAAAGTTTATTTGTGTTAAATAATGCGAGAGAGGATTTCTGTGTCCAGAAGATATTCTTTAATATAGGAAATTGTTTTTTTCTAATAAATAGATTGAAAAAAATGTTCTGCATTTATTATATTAAACATTCATCTGTTGAAGCCGACGTTATATCACAATAACAATATGTGAATTAAGGTGATCGTTTAAATTTTTGAAGCACCGACTTTCTAGTAAATAATTAGTCGTTTATTCTCTAAAACCATTCAGCGATCCTACCAGTATAATGACTCACAGTGCAATTTTTAGCATTCGTAGTCGTTACCGAGATAAAATTTAAATGCTTCCTACTTAGTTGTCAGATGAACAGTTTAATTAGGTGTACGAAGCACTTACGTGGGTAGCAATTTACCTCGTCTTTCTTTTACCCTTGCCTTTTTCCCCTTCTGCGCAATGTATCCTCCTCGTAAAATAAATCAATATTTGAATAAAGTCAATAAATAAAATAAAATGCAATAAATTTTTTTTTTATATTGTACCTTTACTGTGCGTTGCGTATGCATCAATCTTCCTTTGAGAGAGCAACAAGTTACTCATACTGGGACAACTACCTTTTCGCATGGGTTAAAATTAGCGACAGATACGTCAGAATTACTTTATAGGCCTCAGCGCGTTTATCCATCAATGTAACCACCCATACGTGCAACGGTAATTGTTCAAGTGATACGCAGATCAGTTCAATTGTTCGACTGCCCACGAAACGATCGACGCGTACATAGACGTATATCTATGTGCGCAAGATATCTAGATGCATATTCAACGGAGCATCTTCAATAATTTCGCAAATCTGATATGGCCCGTATGATTTGTGTGACTGCTGCTATTGACATCGCCTGCAACATTCTCACACATTCTATATATTTTATGTATGCTTGATAAATCATTTGCTGTACATTTTTACACTCTGCTTTCTATAAAGTTTAATTTAAATCTCCTTGTCACGTGCATATTATACTTATTGTTTATTATTTTATATTTATTGATTAATTTCTTAAGCGGACGTCTTTATAATGTAAGTTTACGCATATCGATATCTAAATCTAATTATAATAATTGTAATAATCATTATTAAAAAAAAACCAGCTTAAATGCAATAGTATTTTAATTAAAAATGACTTAGAAGAGCATTAGAATATCAGCGCAATAAGTAGTTGCAGTGCATTAGTTATGCAATAGTTAACAATCACTTGAAAATTTGTTCAGAATCTAAAAATGCACTTTTGAAAGACAAGAGCCTCATTGTTAAGTCCAGCAACTGATTAAAAAGCCAATCAGACGAGGTAATCAAAGAAGCAGAAAAGCTTGTCTAACCGACGGCGTTATTGAAATTAATAACATCAAAGTCAGTGCATTATCGCAATAGTATATAGACAATCGCTCGCATATTCTTTCCGCTGGCGCGAGACGCAGTCGAACTGCCGACGCATACACGGACACTCATGCGCTCACATGTGCATGGATACACACGCTCTCGAGTGTACGCGCATGCGAAAAGTCAAGAGACGTATTCTCGTTCGACCGGTCCGGCGAGAAGACTTTTTTCAGCAAAATCTCTGCCCTCGCCAAGTGCATGTGTGTGCGCGATGCGTGTGTGTGCGGCCGAGTGTGCGGCGCGAGATTCGTTGCGCTTGATTAACGGAATCGCGAGCCTGGCGGTGTATATAAGAATGATCTCGTTGTCCGGGCGAGCTATGGGGCCCCGAGCGAGCTCGAGGAACAGAAATAGATTTGATTTGTCGCTCTCGTAATCAGCTCTGCGAATCGGCAAAATTCATTTCGACGATAACTCAGCACCGCCCTCACCTCTGTCTCTCTCTTATTTTAATCCATTCATTATGGCCGAGGGTATGCTTCGGACACGGCCGCTGTATGCTAATTTAAACAGTCGCCCCGAGAGCCGGCTGATTACGACGTTTGCGCCTTATCGACGTTTGCACTGAATTCTTGCGCTTTTTAATCATTTCTCTCCCTCGCAACGCGCCACTTTTTCCTAATTAATCGCGCGCGCTATCTCGTCCGGGATGAAAGGCGACTTACAGCGACGCGTTGTATTTACGATACCTTCCGCGTGGGAAAAATCCGGGGAATTAAATATTTACATTTGCAACGGTAGGAGCGAACTTTTTAAATACGCCTTGTCTGAAAAATGACGAAAGTTTGGAAAATACGCGAAAACCATTAAAAGTTTCCGGGGAATCTTCCGCGGGAACACTTTGCTCTCGCCGCCTTGTCTGGGCGCGCGGGTGCAAAAAAGAAGGAAATTAATGAAGGCGCGCCCAAAGGAAAATGATGAAAGTTAAGAAAACGGCAGGAAAAAAAAGAAGCATACGTACGCGAGGATCTGCTCTTAGCAAGCCTCGCTTCGATTCGTCCGACTAAAAAGGGACGAGCAAGCCGAAGGTGGGTATACGCGCTGGCGAGTCGGGTTTACTTTCTATGCAAATTAGCGTCAAAACAGGAGGGAAAAAAAGCAGAACAGAGTCGAGGGATAAAGGTGGAGAGATGCGAGGAGAAGTCCGGCGATGTCTTTAAAAATGTTATAACTATGCCAATGCAATCTGGATGATTTGTCGCGACATTGTGGATGCCTAATGAGAAGATCTTTTCAGTGAGGAGGTTTCCTGATGCATGGATCGGAGCTCGCGAACATCTTTGAATATTTATATTTATTCTGCACTCGAAAAATCTACTTCACGCGCGAAGGAGCCGTACGTTGTACACTTGTACTGCTGAGCTTCTGCCGATTTAGCAATTGAGAAGAACAGCTTTTCGAACTACGAGTCTACTTCAGTCTAGTATTTGAGTATTCTGTACTATTACCCAGAAGAGCATCTCATCTTGGGATTACCTTTAGATTATAAACATTTTATGTGCTAAAAATTTGTCCAACTCAAAATCTCTACGAATATATTAAAATTTATTTAAACATTTTTTAATTTTGTGTTAAAAAGATATACGTGAGTAAAAACTAACACACATATTCCCTCTAAAAATCGAGAGGAAATTTTGGTTTTTAATGTAAGTATAAAGAAAATAGATGACGTCGCTGGAAGTCTAAGCAGGAATCGATTGATGAAAAAAGGTGTACAGCGTATTTTGCAGAGAAAGATCGAACGAAATTCTCGGCGAGTTCTCGCGGGCACGGAAATAATATTCCAGTTGCATGCGGTGGCGTGAAAATCGAGCAAAGAGATGGGGTTTGTTTGCCGGCGCGAATGGACGAGCGAAGAGCAAAGCGAGCCTCGCCATTTCGGGGAAAAGCACGGCTGTTATCGGGAAAGCCGGTGCTCTTGGACTAAATACGTCCCTACGAAATTCGGGAAAGGGGCGCGAACGTGGGGGGCTTTGGCCGTGCGCGCAGATGTACAACGCACGGGTAGTGTGCCAAAAATGTGCCAACGCGAACAAGAGATATGTAAGTACCAATTTAACCAACTCCGCAAGCTTTTAGAGTAATTCGGTGTGGACCTTAAACCCTCCCCTCCCTCTCTACCTCTCTACAGCTACTTCTCTCATTTTACCTCTCCTCCTTCATCCAAACTTTCTTCGCGCTCGTCTTAGCTACCTCCTTCTCTCCTTTTTTCCTTTTTATCTATTTACCTCTCTTTTCCTCCGCATGCTCTTCTGGGCTCTCCCTTGTACTTTTTCCAGGCGTTGACGAGGCTTTTACGCCAAGCTTAGCGGTCCGTGCCGTTGTCAAGATGTTTGTAATTTTTTCGGTATTTACGGAGCTAGCGAATTTTTTAAAAAAAGCATTGGCAGATTTTAAAGGTGTTCCTACTGCGGTTATATAATTAAATTTCATTTTATTGAAAGATAATAAGAGTAATAATTTGATAATGATATCGAGAAAACTATGAAAAAAATTTGATAATTGTTTAAATTTTAATATTTTTCAAGATTTGTACAGATTTCTTTAAAATTCTATAGTCAGAGAATACTCTCGTAAAAATTAGTGGAAAAACGTAGTGCTTGACAATCGTCGCTCAATCACGTTCTTTCATGAAATTTTTACGAGAAAATTCTCTCAGTGTATATCTATATGCTGTTGCAAGCTCAAGTAATCAAATCGACGGTATATTTATTTACTAGTAACAAGATACTAAAAGTTGGCGTTTCGATGATCGTTATTGCATTTCAACAATAGCAAGGTGCAAATGAACCGTGAAGCAGAGCAGGCTAATAAGCCAAGAAAAAGGTAATTAGCCGAGCGCTAAAGAGAAAGCTAAAACAGAAAACAGCCATCCGAATTACACGGCGATCTTGTTAACCTCTTCCTCTCGGCGCTCGTGGTGAAAAAGCACTTTCATCCCTGTTAAATTAGCGAGACCGCTGTCTCGTGGTCTCGTGAATATCGGCGAGATCACAAACCCCCTTCCTGCACCCTTGGGTCGCCTCTGCCTCGCCCGTTGCACCTGTTGCACCTGCTTGCTGCAGGTTCTCGCGCGACTAATGCGAAATTCATGTATGAGTGGCATCGCCTCTGTCCTCGCCTCCTATCAGTCGCGCGAACCTAAATTCGTCTCCTCGCGGCGGATGCGGCAGGATGTCGCAACTTACATCGAAATCAGCGAACGAAGAGTTTCAGTCAAATGCGCAATTCGTAATATTAAATTAGCATTCATATCGGAGCGCGATTAAATATTCGCGGGGCATAAGTTTATTACGAAGCGCGACGTAGTATAAGCGTTAAAAAGTATCGGCTTTACTTAATAATTAAGATTTTCAATATCCCCCGAGCGGCGCGTGCACCGCTTGAAAACGTCATTAAATATCGCAATGAATATTTATGTACACTAAAATTCAAGGTTACATTGGCGTAAGATATCGCTTTCTTACAAAATTCGCCCCACATTAATCGTGCGTAATTCACCTTACAAAACCTATAATAAACGTTTATATTTCTATAAATAACCGAGTGGCTTACAAAATAGCGCTATTTCATAATAGTTAGTCAATTTTTTTTTCTTTCCTTTTTTTTTGCGCGCGCGACTGGTTATTAGCCACGTTGCAAAATGCGCCGATAGAGCCGTAAGGGGGCGACGAAGGTTAGAAAAAGAGCGCGCCAAAATAATCGTCGCCTCGTGTGCTCGAGGAGTGCTATAGTTGCACAAGTCCCCAGAGCGCGACACTCAACAAAAGGGTCGCTCCGCAGGCGCGTCGTCGATTTCAAAAGCGAGTGATTTACCGGCGCGATTAAAATTACCGCGCGAGAAAATGATTAGTTCGCCGCGTGGAAACTCGCTCGGTGCCTTCATCTATATTCAATTGGTATCTTCGCGCGAGCGCTGGTCTCGGCGAGCGGCCCGATAATGGGCCTCATAATGCGTCGCCGTACGTCGATCGAGGGAGGGGCGAAGTGTCACCCATAAATTAGCGCTATCGCGCTGTTTACATTACTTTCTTGTTGCGCGATTAGTATATCGGCTAAAGAGTGCAAGCGCTGGCACTTTTCGATACGCCGTGAGCCGGTGCGAGTTCCGCGCGCGGATGCAGTCCGCGACGCCCGCGGAGTGGGGATGCCGCTCCGAACAATGAACTTGCTCGCTTTACGACACATTTCGAGCGAGGAAAATCCGCGGTGCTGGGCGTCGCTAATTTCTATGAGTCCGTTTGGTAAATAAACGATATTTTAATAGTCAAAGGTTGAACTGACTGTACTGCGGCCACAAACTGGTTTTGCTTAAAAATTGATGATTTCTACCGGCTTCCTTGTAATACATAATTGTAAGGTATAAATGAATGATTTCCTTTTGTGTGTAAAAAAATTTTTCCACGATACATTATTTTAAGCCGACTACTTGTGTTCCTTTTATTTACGTCCGCGTCTTTGTCATTTAAATTTAATGTATTTTTACGAAGAAAAAACTTTTTCTTTCGAAAATACTCTTTCCGCCGAGCGAGTAAACAGGTTTAATAATGCACTTCTGGGAAGTAGGATAATCCTGCAAGATAATGCACTTATCCACGTAACTGAGATATTCATTATTTACGAAACAAACAAATGTATTATTAGACATTTAACTTGTCTCCGCGGTGTATTCGAATTGGTTTACGCCAGTAAACCATTGGACAATCAATCAATCTAATTGCCAATCGATCAGGTCCCTGCAGACTACTTGCTTGTTGGCCAATATCAAGATATAGCAAAATACACTTTGACCGTCGGAAATCCTAAATTGGCCTAGTCGTAAATAAAGAATGCACTTGTCCAAGTGCAGTTGTCACGATTTCTTCTCCACATTCCTAAAGGAATCCTATAAGCAGTTCCTATAGCATCGCTAGATATCATCACCAATTATTGTTTATATTGTAATTTTAACAAAAATATTTGTATTTTAAAGTAAACATAAATTGCAAAATGTACTTTAAATTAAGCTTTGAAAACTGTCAGATTTACCAAGCTGCAGTATAATAAGAATGCGACTTTATTTCGCTGAGAAAACTATATAGAAAAATTTAATGCAAATAAATTGTTTGACATGAGGGATATTCTTAAAACGCAAGGATATTTACACTAATCAACGGAAAATTTACAAATTTAGAAGTAATGTTCCACCTTCAAAAATGCTCAATTTTCATCGACTATTTTTCTTAGTGTACACATTGTACACATTAATTTCGTAAAAAGCATGAATTTATTAAATTAACAAACACTGAATATTTAGTCAAAAACACTTCTCCGCGAGAGAGCACTCCAAACTTTATAATCTCAGCTTGACGCGTTGATTTGAGTTAAAAAAAAAAAAATCAAGACTCAGAGCAACGCGCCCTGAACCGGAGCGACGGTTGGCTCATCGGGACGAGATCCTTGCGCGGCGACGAATGTATATCCGCGGCTCGGCTCTTAATCGGCCAGGTAAGTGGGTCACACATGCAAAGCCAGCCCGGACTTGGGCTCGCTCATGCAGGACGCCGGCGCAGCCTGTGGGGCTTTCGCAACTCGCGCGAGCGCGCGCCTGTGACTAATAGACGCGATTTTTCACCGCGAAACTAGTCGGGCCCGGAGCGAGAGGCATTGCGACACGTGCGACACCCACACTTCGATTAGATTAGAACGCGCCGGTCGCGGCGCGCCGACGCTGCCGATCGCTCGCGCGGATGCCTCTTCCCCTTTCGTCGCGCCGTCCCCTCGCTCGATTGATGGATCTTGCCGGGCGGTTTGGAAAAAAAAAGTCCCGCTTCTTGAATTGCTCGCGAGCGCGCGCGGAGCCTTGGGAACGCACGCAAGTGCGCGCGGATCTCTGATCGCGATAAGATTTATTTTACGAAGTTTTGTTTATTGTGTTTCGGCGCAGCTTGTGCAATTTTTCGAGGATTTCTTTTTTTTTTTTTTTTTCTAAATACACTTTCGTTGTGCAACGGCTTTTTAAATTCAATGCCTGTATAATGACGCAGCGATAGCTTAAATTTTCGTCATGCCATTCGTTTCGAATGCGGCATTTTTCTTTTAAATATCAATGCATTAATGCACAGCTCCTGAATAGGATTGCGTTTAGACCGCGATAATGCTTACGATTTTACGCTTTTAAATGCGTCGTTAAATTGATAGTTTTAAATGATATCTTTATTGAGTTGTAAATGTTGATTATTTGTATACAAATTATGGAAATTTTTTTTTTTAAAGCTTTAAAATGTATCAATCGCGGTACTAAATAATTAAGAGCTTTTTTGTCGCATGAAAAGCCGTTGTAGCTATAAGTCGAGTTTTGCTGAATGATTGTAATTGATTTAATTAATGATCTATAGGTATATCGATATGTAGATCATTAATTAAAAGAGAAGTCATTGCAACAAAATGAAACGAAAGCTCACGTTTGATTGAATTAATTTTTAAATAAAATTAAATGTCCATTTTTTTTTAATAAGATTATTATTTAATAATAAAAGATCGAACATCAAATGTTTCAGTATATAACTTTGATTTCATCCTTTCATTTAGAAATTTGGACATTAATAAATATGACACTTGTTTCATAAATATTTAGCTTTTGTGTATGCTCATAAATGAATGCTGTATTAATTTAATCTTTATTGATTTGCAAAATTGATGTTCATGTTTAAATTTGCAATACAAAATAAACTCGACAGTCGAGCAAATAACATACCTCCTGGTAAAAACATTTAATCTTCAATCTCATCAACTTGTACTAAAAATCTTATTGGAAACAGAAATAAAGAATTTTTACCTCGCGGCCCCCTACAAGAAAAACCATTCAAACTATCGATCATTAATTAAAAAAAAAATCATTGGGATAAAAAAAGGGAAGAAAAAGAAATAGAATGAAAGAACTTTTGGTCGTTAGTTTCTCACAGCAGAGCTACGAAAGCACAAGTCCGCAGGGTGCAGGATCTGTGAAACTTTTGCAAATCACGCCGTCTCGAATTCGCAAGTGCCGCGTCGGCGCGCCTTCATTTTTTACCTGCACTCCGTCGCTTCAGAGAAGCGGACTCGTAAAGCCAGTGAATTTACGGTGGGACTTGATCAAAACGGGTAGCGTCGTTCAAGAACTTTGACGAGCGTTAATTTCGCATTTAAACGAGGCGAGCAGATAGCTCTAAAGTACTGCGCGGCTCTCTTTGCTTTTCAATTTAATCGGCTAATTTCCCGCGGTGTTCACCCCCCCATTGGCGGTCGTCCTCGAGGCGCAGACGTTAATAATTTCATCGAAACGCAAGCCCAAACAAATTGCGCGATCCGCGACAAGTACGCAGTTAAAGCTTTACGGCGTCGTCCTGTTTCCACGACAGTTTTCCTATTAGTTCTCTCTGCTAAGTAAATTAGTGGCCTGGTATTTCTCTTCGATAGCGCCGTAAATGAAGTTGAAACGCATTTTAAAAATATTAGTGTGTTGCAAGATTTAATTAAAAAAAAGAAAAAACTGTCCAATTTTTCTCACGCTCGATAAATGTGCTCTGGCATCGAGTAAAAAAATTGTTTAAGTGATTTTACAGGCGTTTTGCAATTGATTATTCGTCGTACGTGTAACATAATGGTAGTAATTTTTTTGCAGTTTGTTTGAGATAAGGAAATTGGAGCCGTCTATAAAAATTAGCTTAGTATTTGAGCAATATTCGAGGCAAATAACACGTGTTACATGCGTTAGTGTAATAACAACCGGTTTCACCGAAGGTTGATAGGTACTGAAGTAATTAGGTCCCTTACTTTTTGTGCGACTGCGCCACCTGGAAACCAGTATTTTATTCCCATGCCACTTTTTAAAGCCCATTTGAATTAACGCTCGACGATTTCACGTAATAAACTCCACGCGCAGCGCCTCAATTAAATCAATTTTGAATTTACAAATTTATAAGGTTTGCAGAGCAATAACATCGTTTATTATTAATACATTAGCGCGAGGCCGTGCGAGCCTTATCAACGCGATATTCATAATAAATCACTCGGTGGACAATTTTCATACAATTTAGCTGGATTTTCCCACATAGATTAAATCGGACGTCGCAAGAGCGATTTCTGCAAGATTATGATTATAACTTGAGCGGCGAGCGCCGAGACTACTCCTAATTCGATTTAATTACAGAAGCTCATTAACATTTATTCATGAGCCACCGGGGCACATTGGCAAGCTGGTGCGCCCCAACGACCGATGACAATTGAGGAAAAAAAAAAAAATACTATCGGCGGCCGAAAGAATCGCGGTGAATCGTAATTGCAATATTCGCGAGCGACGGCCTCGCCAAAGATTTTCGCTTGCGTAACGGGGCGCGCGTGCATGAGGCATTGCCCGCGAGAAGCTTCCACGAACGGCCTCCCATTGTCTTTGCCGAAGCGCGAGCCGCTCAGAAGGTGGCATATTAAATTAAACGTACGTCGGGGACGCCGAGTAGAGTTTCGTACCTCTATCGCTTGGCGCAACTATTACTTTATAATAAACTGCGGAGTCGGCGTTTTTTTTTTTTGCCCTTTTTTTCGAACCTCCGCAGCAGCGACGGCTTGTTTCGCTCAGCCGCAAGAGGCACGCGAAACGCTTGCGATACCCCGCAAAACAATGAAACGCTCGTGATATTGTTGCCGGGCGAAAATATTGAAATAATTCATACGTTTTATAGATTATTGAATTACAAGCGGCGGATTATTGCTGCGCGGGCCTTGTTTTCCCTGTAACATTTTTTTTAAGCTTGCGCACGGAGAAAAATTACAATAGTCCATTTCTATGACCCCACAGACTGGCTTTTTATTTTAAAATGTATGTTCTTATCAATTTAAGAAAAAAAAAATATTCATAATATTTCCAGTCTATATATGAGGTCATAAAAATTGACTATTGCAATTTTTATAGTAGATTTTTTTTTCTTCGCACGGAACTTACTTGCTTCGTTTAGGCTATACCTAAGTAAACGGATTTATTCGCACGCAACTAAAGAAAAAAAAATGTTGTCGAGCAAAAGCTCAGCTTAAGCTACAATACCGCAGGCACAAAAAGGCAGCAAAACGCCGTCCGTCCAGCTTGTAAAGTAAGTCGGACAAACTTGCCATTGCGGTACTCGCATCTGGCGAGAGAGTTCGCGAAATCGCGTTCCGCTCGCTCGTAAACCCCGGCTCGGGCACTCCACATATAATTTAGCGCGAAATTCGTTTCTTTCCGATACACACTGCAGAGAGAGAGCCGAGACGCGGCGTGCACGCGGGGTCGGAGGTGCCCGCTCTCTTGCGCGTGCGGATACGGCGAACTATAAAAAGTCCATTACGCTTACGTCGTTAGGTTTTACGAGAAGTCGAGTGCGAGAGGGAGGGAGGAAAACGGAGAGAGTCTGCTCGCGCGCGCGAGCCATTAGGGCTGTCATCGTCGGAGCGGAGCGCGAGGTGCGATCGCTCATTTCGCAACGGCGGACGGAGCGTCCCCGAGCACGCGGAATGCGCGGCCTGTGCGGCAGGCCGTCGCGCGGGCCCGGCCGCTCGCTGGACCCCGGCTGCACGTCCGGCTCGTGAATCAAAGCCACCCAAAGGGGGAGGCTAGAAGTTCGCCCGGCGTGTATGCCCGGCGCGCGTTTTGTCGCTTTTCGCGAGTGCTTGTAACTGCCGCACGGTAGTAGTTAGCCGGTGAGTTAGTGGCCGGCCCGCTCCGGCTGCTGATGTTTTGATTTATCAGCCTTTGAATTTTAAGCGGGGATGCTAAATATCCCGAGGCGAGCGGCTGCATTTGTCGCTGATTAGGGGAGTTCCGCGCGGCCTCAACTTCGCTGTTAATCAATTTACCCTACTGCCTTTTCGCGTGGAATGTGTCGGCTGTAATGCTACTTTGATTGCGAATTAATTTCATCGTCGGTTTTTAACGTATTGCCTGTATTTAGAGGGGCGACCTTTTTTTGACTATTGATTCATCTGACGTATGTTTTGCTCGAGACATTTTATACGTTGACATACTTTTGGAAATGTTGAGATGCAGGCTGTAATTTGGTATGTCCGTACTATAAGAAAAATGTAATAATATTTCTTATCGATTACACACACACAATTTAAATTATAATTCGAATGCAATAATTTATGTATATAAGAACCGGTCACTCAGTGGCATACGCACTTGACACGAAATTCTGCTGGTACTAGGAAGTGTGCCGGTGCAAATACCATCAGCTTTCACTGATTCAGTGGAAAAGCACTTATCGTTATCTAATTAAATGCGGCGAACTACTTGGCAGGATTAAAAAAGACGACAGGGGAGTTCAGTAAAATCCAATTGGCATTCGGCGAGCAAGGCTACGCGAAAGGAAACGAAACTCCGCGGAAGCCATTCCGCGGTAAAGGAAAAAATTCACTTACGGCGCCAGGCTATAGTTAGCTTGTGTACACGGGAGCTATGCGGGAGGGAGGCTGAAAAGTCCGGCTCAGGAACAATTTGAACGCGCGCGGAAAGCTATGGTCAGTCAATCTGCGCGCAGTTAAACTTGAGCGCGTTGCATTCTTACGCTGGGGCAGGGAACCGCGATATTGCCCTCTCCCTCCCTCTCTCTCTCTCTCTCTCTCTCTCTCTCTTACCCTCCTTCTCGCCGCGGAAATTATTTGCCTATTCGCTCGCGCGCGCAAAATTATTTGACCGGCGAAACTTTAAGGAGGTAACTTCGCTGCCGACTCTTACTACTGGCTATGTCTATTACGCGGGACGCGCACCTTCGCGGATGCGCTGCGGGAATTCCTTTTACCGTGTTCAAGGGTTAACGCGCCTATGTATATTTTAACCTCTTCCAGACTTGGCGGAGCGATAAAATCCACTCGATGCTGGAGCTTACCTTCCGAAAAAAAGAATTCGGAAAAATCCCTTTTACGCTCTTGAGCGTGAAAAATCGCGGCTGTTACAAATTACTTCTTGGGTGATTTAAGTGTGAAGAGCAATATTAGCCGGCGCGAAGGCTGTAATTATTTTATTTATTTTGCGCTACGTAAATACAAAATTATTATAAGTAAATTTAATGAATTATTTACCTATAATGTTGATTATTTTACATGTATTTAGCCGCTCTCAAAATTTGCTTTCTTTATTTTTCATTTCAACGAATTTCCGATGAAAAGTAACAATTATACTTGCAAAATCGCCAGTGAATTCAGTGCAAATCGCTCGCGATCGTTATCAGTACGTATAATACGCATGTCGAGTCGCACGTCGGCCTCTATTGCACAACTGATCACTCCTCCGACGCCTTATCAGTTAAGCACCCCGCGTTTCGTCTTTCGAAAGACCTTGCCTTATCGGACGGGGGCGGGGGCAATGTCTTTTTGCGCCTCGGCGAGGTCGCCCCCCAAAGTGCATCGGCCTCGCTCGCGCTAATAAGCGCGCAAATATAGGCGGCCCCAAAGCTTTTTTCGGCTCTGCGGCGGCATTCTACTCAGCGAATAGCCTCCGCGGAGATTTATTACGTGTTGTACGCACGTTTTGAGGAGTCGATGACCTTCGTCGCTTCGCGGCCCGATCTTCGTGTCTTTAATGCCTTAATGTGTGAGTCGTGGCCGCCCGTGTGTGCGCCTATAAGCGCGGATCACGTTAAAAATAATCGAGTCAATGTTGCCGAGTGTTACTGCGATTAATGTGATTTATGCTCGGACTAATTGGGTAAATTGATACGTTGCGTTGTTGCGGCATAATATGTTTAAACAAATGAGAGAGCTAAGATCCGATCTCTGCGAGAATCTTTTAAATTTCACGAGGGCGAGGAATTAAAAATTTACTTCTTATTATAGCGAAAATGCAGAATTGCACATTTTATATACATCTGCTCGATAAGATAAAACGGTCATCCATATTGAATAACGTCCGCGTGATATAGGAGTATTAAAAATATATTATCTTATAATCCGAAAAGTTTTCCGATTCCGCAATAACAGTGCTTAAAGTTCAGTCACTCCATCTTTTCTTCATAAAAAAAAAAGTTCCGGAACTCTGATATCGAGAGGATGCATCCTTTATAACTCGGTATCATTAAATACACATTTTCGCTGGTTCGAAAGTTAGCGCTAATGCACGAAGTGGTGACACCTTGCGATTATACCGTATAACGCATTTCCTCATTATGCGAGGATGTTCACCCCGGGATCTTGCGAAATCTCACAAGTTGTTCTTATCCAACGGGGGGCAATCGCGAGACGTTGACAAACTGAAAAAGTTACATGGACTTATGAGAGCAGAATTTCAATCGAACCACCAGTCAAAATGACTGACGTAAAGTGGAATAATAGTCGATTATTCTGCTTTTTTTTTTATTCGTCACTAACGATGATTTGCAAATTACTTTATTAAAAGCGAATTGTTCGAGAAGATCAAGTTTGCGGAGTACATTCACGCCGGTGTATTTATTAATAACGATCGGCTTGATCTCGAGGGCGTGTATGGTTTTGTTTACTTAAAAAGAAAAAAAAATATTCTCAAAGCATATTTCTTCAAAGTAAAATTTATATTCAACATCCGTCACATACGCCGCTACGCAAACAGTTCGTCGCTTTGTTGGAGCAGCATTTTTGCCGTTTCACAGAGTTCAACAACATTTCTCTTCGTTTACTAATAAAAATAATAAATAACTCAAAACTGTTATTATTATGCTAACCCTCAAACACAATTTCTTTAATTTCTTCCTTTTTTAATTTCTTATAAAATAAAAAAACCTGAATTAATTTAAAAAAAAAAATCTATTGTTGTCGCATTAAAAAAAAAAATGGAAATCTCATATAAAAAAATTTTCCTGGAATAAGGTCGAGCTAATATTTTTCCATTAATTTAAACGAAAGCCGCTTGTTTGTATAAGTTCGCAGGGAAAAAAACATTTAGAGGCCGTTTTAAAAATAAAGAAAGTATATGACATCGACAGCGCGCCGCAAGCACAACAGCAGGTGGATCATCGAACTGCAGTGTTTTTCGCGCTTCCTCTTGATTCGTGCTTCTATAACTAACACGCGGGGCGCGGCTGCTCGCGGCAGCTGTGAGTATATTTATTCTACTCGACGCATTGAAAAAAATGTCGCATATTCCGCTACGCTGACTCGCAATTCGTACGGGTATCGCTCGAGAAAGTGGGTATTGACCTATCCTAACTAGCCTTGTCGGTTGTATTGTCACCGCGAGCGTAAGAGCTTTTATCCAGTCATTAACATATTTTCCGAGGCCGTTAACTTATAAATACGCTTTATGAGCACTTTATCGCGCTCTTTTTCGGCCTTCGGCCTTGAGCGATTTTATTTTTAACAATTCCAGCATTTTTTTTTAAACCGTTTAATTGACCTTTTCTGATTTTTTTATCTATCGATCTGCGCCATCAGCTTAATTGCGCTATTCCTTTTATTGCAAAATTTATAGTGTATTTTAAGTTCAGGCTAAATAATCATTTAATTATTTAATATAAAAATGTATCATATGAAGACTTAATTAAAAGATTCAGTGTATTATTACTTACGTATCGTTTTATTTGTTTTAATAAAATCAACCAAGAAAAAATAAAGAATTATTTTCTATAATATGTCATTAAATTTTCCATGCGAAGAAAATTTATGTAAACAATTATATTGTCCCTACATGCGATTGACGCACGCACTACCACTATTACTCCTTACTGAATTAATAATGACTAATAATTGCGTATCTTAATATCGTAACATTGTTGTTACGCCGATGATTCAAGCGAAATGACATTTTCATTATCAGGGTGCAGCGTTTAAAAAAAAATTCGAATCCAAACACAATAAAGTGGCAAAATAATCCGCGAAAAAACAAAAACACTCCGCCAAAGTAAGCAAAACGTTATTACAAACACAACTATAATGCCGAAAGTCGTTGAACGACAAAAAGAAGATGAAAAGTTCGCTCCTCCAAAACGTCGATCGCACGAGAGCAAATAAATATCTCAGGCGTGAATCAGAGTAACTGCGTTTTTACGCTAAGAAATATACACGACCTCTTGTCGTCGAAGAACGGGGACGAACTTTTTTTTTGTCTATTTTCGCTCGCGAAAAGCGCAGATCGCCGGCGAAAAACATCAGTGTCGAAGTGCTCCTCCGTCGGTGCGCGCATGCATGCTTCTTCGATCGAGCGCGCGCGTGGATATGCAGCACGGCGTGGAGGTGGAAAGACGAAGGAGAAGGTGGAAAGAGAGTGAGAGAGAGGGAGGAGGGTCGAAGCCCTCGTCGATCCTTATTTTTCGCGAAGGAAGGTCACGAACGGCTGGTCAACGCGCCGGACGTGCCTTGTCTCCTCTTTCCCGCGTTTTTCCACTTAAGTAGCTCTACCGCTTCCTTCGCCCCCCCCTCCCCCGCCCACGGATACCCTTTCACTCGTCGCTTCGCGCGTGCCGTGCTTGCGACTCCGCAAAAACGGCCGAGCTTCCGAAATACATTCACCTAGAAAGTGGCGGATCCGCGCTAAAGGCCTCGCATGCAGATGCGCGATCGCTGCGAACAGGATGTCGAGAGCGCGAGGGAGAAGAGGGAATATTGAATAGTTTCCCGCATTTCAGATTCATTAGTCGCCTTTCCAGTTGCGTCAAAAATTCTTTCGGCTCTTTTTTTAGCTTTATTGACGTAGCGCGTTTTTTTTTTCATTTAATATGAAAATGGCAATTAAGTAAAAAAGTTGGGTATTTTTATTCTTCGAGTCGATTATAAATGTCGCTATCTCAAAATATTTTTATAATAAATGTAAATGAATGGTGCTCTGACGCATTTTACTTACTAAACATTCAACTTAAATACACAATTTTATGTGAAATTTTCCACGTGTTTAAAAACAAGCAAATATCCGTCGCATAAAAATTTCCTTGCTCGAACTATATCTACCGAAATAAAAAGTGTGTAACCTCCTTTTCCGACAGAGGGAAAATTAATGTCCACTTTATGTATTATCTAAAGCACTATTTATGATACAAACACAAACATAATAGAATTTATAAATAATATAAAGGATATCACAAATATTAACGTAATTTCAACTTTGAAGTTTCTTTTTTAACACTTAAATAAATAGATCGAAATACTTTATGTAGATAATTTGATTACTAACTTTATTTCCGCAATGCGACGTTTTAAGTTTTTTCTTCTAATAAATATATCCGTCCTGATTTAAAGGAAAGCATCACTTTTATTCTATATACATACTTGCAAGTTTCCTTTTTCGTGAGTCAAAAGAAAATGCAATAAACGCCGGATTTCGGTAATTTAAGCATCGAAACCGTTGCACCGGGCTGTATCCCCTTGAAAAAATCACAAAAAGAGCAAAAAAAAAAGGCGGCAGCCAAAAAGGTCGCGGTGCCTTCGCATCGAAAAGAAAAGAGTAAATCTCGCGAGCTTGTAAACGAGGGAATCGGCGATCCCGCAGAGTAGCCGTTACGCAGCGATATTTTTGGCCGTTCCTCAGGACGTTCACTCTGGGTTTCTGGCGCAGCGACAAGATTTTCCGCGGCAATTTTTAAAAATACACAACCGATGCGCTTTGACAAATCGCCTCGGAGCAGGCCAGGGGGTAGGCGGGGGTTGCGCATATACATGTACATGCCGCGCGCGCGAAGGACGCTGGCAGGCGACAGGTGAGGGGCCCAGCTAATTAGCCGCGACGTCGCGCAGTCGCGAGCGCGTAAACATTTGCCCATTGTCCCTTCGAAATTGTCGCGTTGGCCGGTGGATTCGATTTGACGAAAGCCGAGCAGCCGGGTTAATGATTAACGACAGCGGGATGCCTTGGCCCCGAGCGGCTCTTGCGAAAGCTCGCGCTCCTTCCACGGGAGCGTATAATACAGTATATTATACTTTTCCGAGGGGAACGAAACATTTTGGTGAAGATAACGATCGCGAGCGAGAGGAAAAGGTCCATCGCAAGGTTATAGAGTGGCGGAAAACGGCCTTGATTCTGATCTAGACGAAAAATCGTTCTTTAAATATTTTAATTTTTCGCTCATTTTGTAATTAATAATCCCGCCTTGTTCGGATTCTTGAGTGACGCTGACAACATTTTTCTTAAAATATTTATTTATTTTTAATAAAGTTAGAAATATCTTGGCATGTATTACAAATATTTCAATCAAATTAACGTACAACGTACATTTAATCAATTCTGCAGACAACAATATTATGATTAATTTGCATAAAGTGTATGCAAAAAATTTTTTAGTAGAATTCATTTGATACCAGTTACCTGAAAATGCAGTTAATAAACATTTTCGAAAGATAAGAATGCATTATGTAGACAAGTGTTCCTTCAAACGTTCATAAATATTTGCCCGTTGATCTTTTTAAACTTTATTTTCGTGTATTAAATCAAGAGAATCCTGCGTTAGCAAAAAAAAAAAAAAAAACAATGACACTGGAAAAAATCAGTTTAATGAGCGGAAAGCAACAATCTACCGCGGGTATTGACGAAAAATATTTGCGCAGGTGAAGTCCGGGAGAGCGTGTATAGAAACCGCGGCGGCGGTGGAAAGAGAGCTCCGGGGGAGAAAGAAGGCCCGCGACGCAAGATCGCCGATAAAGCGGACCGCGTGCAGTATACGCGCTGAAGGAGACAATCGGGCGAGAGGCTCGAATTTACTGCGCTGCCTCGGCCGTGGCCTTGACGAGTGTGCGTCCCGCGCGACTCTTTTTTTGCCGCGCCCCGCCTTCGATGCTCCGCGATTGTCGTGAAATTTTTTGCCTCCCCCGTGGCGTTCGACGGGCGCGAGATACGTGACTAATGTTCTCAAAGTGACTCTCGGCTTTCTCTCCGTCTCTCTCGCGCCTATACGAAGTCTCGCGGGTTCGGAGAGAGACGACGAAAAAAAAATGGACAGAGTCGAGCGCAGATGTTGCGTGGACGTTCCACCTTGTTATTCAGCCGCAATGTGAGCCAATCCGCTGAAATAAATGGACTCCGGGAGATAGAACAATGTGCGCACGAGGTCGTGCACCTTGGTTATCGCGCGTAGTGTGCGAGCGACGCTTCGCTATTTTCCATCTTAATGTGCGGATTTTCGCAAGCTTGCGCAATATTCCTAATCTTTTTACGGGCGTGACGAAAGTGCCGCGGGGATTTGCTTATTCTGTTACTTGAATCGATGACACACAATGCCAGGGATCACTATTACAGAAATAAAATATAGAATTATTTGCGTTAAAGTTTCCTTTTAGTATTGACGAGTCTTTTAGTCGATTGTTGTAATTTATTCTAAAATCAACACATTTGCTCAGGGGAAATTTGGGTGTTAAAATTGAATAGATCAAAAGTATGATTTTAATCTATATAACAGATGCAATCAGAATTTATGCTGCTGTCAAAATAACTTCCTACTTCAATGTCGGCATATAAATAAACATTATTAACGACTTTTGCATTTATGTATAACCTTGCAGCTTATCGATTCGATCTACACAAACTAAATTTATAACAAAAACTAATCAGTCATAGATATTCATAGAAAGTCAAACAATCTTTTGCTTATTTTCTTTAAAGCAATATAGCCACATCGAGAAAATTATCTCGCAAAAATTACAGTAAAGCTCCAGTAAAAATGCGTGAAAAAACGTATATAAATATGTAATTTTTACCAGAAACTCGAACTGTTGGAGAAGTTTTGAAATTTTTTCAAGTATAAAGCTCCTTAATTTTAACGCGGTGCTCCACCGTAATTTTTACAAGAAACTTCTCTCAGTCACCATTTCAACTTTAGCGGGTATATAGCGAAAAAAATACGGAGTTCCATAAGCGTACTGCTCTCGCAGCGTTGGAAACCCTACCCGAGCGATTGTCACGATATTCCATCGCGATTTCATCACCGCGGGCTCAAGACAATAATATCCGCGGCGCAAGCTCGGGTGGCCACATAAGCGCTCGCAATTTGTCGGGCCGCGATTTTTCGGCCAGCGGTCTTGGCGCTGCCCGCCGGGGCCTCTGTCAGCATCGATGTTTCCCGGCGCTGTTCTCGCGCGGCGCGCATAAATTACGAGGCCCGCCGACGCCGCCGCCGTCGCGGCTAATGCCTCGGTCGCGGGCCGTGTGCACGCGCTGGAGAGCAAGCGAGTCATGACAAGTTTTCGAAGCAGCGATGCTTACACAACGCGAGCGACACGCCGGCCGAGTGTGAGTGCGTATATACGCACAGCGAGCGGAGGTGGCCGATCGAAGGAATAACGACCTGAATCGCCGCCGCCGACTGTCCGGGGCGACGCGCGCGCGAACCGAGACCAGCTCCCGACACCCTCCCGCGGTTTTACACGAATTGCGTGCGGTGTCGCGGCTGTTTCGCGAGCGCACTCGTGTCGCAATGACGCCCGTCGCGGATCCGGGTTGCTGATGCATTGAACGAGCCCATTTGATAAATTATTTAGGAATTTCAAAAGGAGCCGGGGATATTAAGAAAATTTTCCCAGGATTGTTCATTGTGCAATGTTTAAAATGTCAGTCAAATATAGGTCAAACAAAACTATAAACCTTGTTTTCTACCAGTAAGAAGGCGATTTTAGTACTGTACGAAGAATCATTTAGAAATTGAATTCAGATTTTACTGAAACTCTTCTAAAAATTAAATGACGCAGTATTGATTGCCAAACGATTTTTGTACACGCAAATAGTACTTGATGGTTTCATGTAGCTCATTTGATTACATTAAAATTTAATTTGAACATAAGATAATATTAAGAGATTTATTCGCAAAGTTTTTTTTAATCACACGAAATTAATAAATTTACTTGAAAAATTAACGCCCAATATAATTAACGGTGGCTGCTTTATCACAAACGGTTAATGTCCTTATAATTTAAATAAAATCTTTCATTTTTTTTTTCAAACGGAAAATAATTGCGTACACGCGGTGCATTCAACAAATTAGTCAAGAAATTAAATTTATAGTTGTCATTTTGCGTGTAATTTTTTTTTACTCGCGACATCGACATAAATAAAAAACATTTGTCAATCGCTATTAAAATCCAGTTATTAAACAAGTTAATTCAGCGCGCGGTAGTCTGTCGCAAAAAAGAAACGGTGCGAGTTCTGCAACGCGCTATCTTCAATCTTGATCCGAGCGAAGGAATATATATTATAAATAAATCCTCGAGAGTAAGCGAATTCAATCACTTATTTTAAGAACCTTGAATGAGAATAAAGTTCGGCGAAAAGCTACTCGCACTTTGCGCCGAGCTTGATTGCAAATAATTCACGGGCAGGAAGCGGCGAGCAAACAGAATTATTGGATCTCGGGTCTTTTTATTATTCCACTTTTGCGTCCAAGCACGCGAATTCTGGCTGTTTTCGAAACTGACGATATTGCCAATTTATTTTGCTATCGTACACACTAACGCGGAACGATAATTTAGCGCACCAAGAGCGAACACGATTATGCGGTGTGATAGACATAAATTATATAAAGTGTAAGAGCGTTTAGCGCGTGCAGTGCAATTATACTAATGCCTAATCAGGCCGAGAAAGAATATGATAATCTCTCGCCTTTTTTTTTGCGCCTCGACTTTTTCTCCCGGCGATTCAACGTACCGTAGCCAATCAAGCGTAATTCGATCGATAATATTAAAGGCATGAGGAGAGTGAAAAAGTGCAATCACGATACGCCGGGATTATAGCGGATACACCATCCATTGGCCTTTTATATCAGCTCTAGCGCGACAGAGGTTGACGTTATCGGACTGGGGCATTGAAATTAATTTTTATTCACTATCTCGTTATATCTTTATTCAAGCTGAACAATCAATTTTTTTTCTTCAAACTTGAAATAAATATCGGAAACATAACCGAATTTTGAATAAGCCTTACTGTTCTTCTGAAAGATTTATTGTTTTTTTTAAACCTCTCAATTATTGTGCCAAAGTTTCAGACAATAATATTTTTCATTTTCGTTCGAATCAGAAATAATGAATTTCCGTTACTTTTAAAAATTGAAATACTTCCTGTAAGTGTAGATCTCACATATATAAGAAATACGAATAAAAATTCATGAGTCAAGATTTCAGCAATACCGTGAATGTATAAATTTCAATCGTACAATTTCTATCTCCGACCAATTCTTTTTTTTATGTCTCACTGACTAAAGTTCGTCGACCACTGCTACCTCGACCGCTACTACTGGTAAAAGAAAATTTAAAAAATACATTACTGGAAATATTGTTCTCAATATAGTTTTGGGTGAAGACATAATTTTGATTGACCGATTAGCATTTCATATCCCTTTCAAAAGAATTTCAAAAACAATTTTTTTTTTTAATAGACACTAAGTGGCTAGTGTCTAGAAATATAGCGCAGTCTTACCTCCGTCACTTTTTTTGCAGCGCTCAACCATGAAACGACAATGCAAAAATCTTGCGTAGTCGTGTATAAATCTAAAGAATAAAAACGTTCTTTAAGCGCTCAAAAAAAAAAATGATCGAAATTGTTTATTCCTCAAGGTCCACTTGAAAACGCTCGAGAAAATGAGCAAAAAAGGAAACCGTAAGCGCAATTTAACAATTGAAAAGGTGCCCTCCATCCCAGGCCATTCCCCCTGCTCTTCCTCTCTCGGTCGCAAGTTCGACGCTCGCGCAAGGTTCGCCAGCCGGACTGAGACAATGATTACGCGACGCGCGGCTGCGTATGTGTACATGTGCGCGGGGCAGACACGTCCAAGTCTCGCTGGCGCGGGCGAGGACGCGGATGCGCAAGCGATGAACTCTCCCGAGCTGCGAGTATATGCAGACTCACGTGCTCGCGCGCGCTCGCCCGAACAGATGAAAAGTATAAAAAGAAATCCAGCGGGTCATCGAGCCTGTACGTGCTCTCTCCCTCTCACTCTCTTTCCCTCTCTCTCTTTCTCTCTCGCTCTCTCTCTCGGCCGCGAGCAAGTGTGACATTATACGGGGGCCAGCCGCGAGTCCCTTGCCTCCAGCGGTTCTCAAAGGCAGAGTCACGACACTTTTTTTATTTAATTTTCAATTTCGACGTGGACTTAGTGTGCGTGATACTTTTTTGCCGTTTACCGGGAGAAATGATGAGTTTCGGTTCGGTTCGTGGCTCGCGCGCGAAAAACTCCGCGAGTGGTGCTTGCTAAACTGGCTTTTTGAGTCTGCAACGTTTGAATTATTCAGCAATTGAAGAGGATTTAGTATACGCTTATATATTTTTCGAGAATTTTATTTTAAACGAAGGCCTTTTAAATGCGCTCGGAAACAAATCACTTCGAGTCAGCGATTTATAATGCGCGCATAAGACGCGTTCGATAAACGTAACTGTCTTATATTTCTTTTATTAGTCACGCGAGTGACGTCATTAAAACAAATTCGGCGATTGCAGCTTAGGCTATACGCGTTACTCATCGATTAATTTGTCCGTCTTATACGAGAAAATGGATGCAGTTGCACTTTAGCCACAACGGAAGTGTTGTATACGATATAAAACGAAGCTGCATGCATTATCTTCGAATTATTCGGTGAGCGAAGAAAGAAGCGACGAGGAATCGTGAAAAGCGAGACACCGCAAACGAGGAAACAATGAATCCGTTACTCGAACGAAAATAGTGCATTACACGGCGAACAATAATGCGTGCATTCCGAGAAGCTTGCCTCACCGAAATTTTAATCCCCGCGGCGAATCCGCTCGATTGAATTTCCAAGTTATCGCCGCCGCGAGCCCCGAGAGCCGTATTAATCAGCCCCGGTGCAGTGTCCTCGGCAGATAAACCTCCGTGTCGAGGAATCGGCGTAGGAGCGCTCAGGATGTGCGCGAAAAGTCAATTTCTGCGGCGAGCGCAGACAGCGACGCGAAGTCTGCTCTATGCTCTCCCTTATCTAATCGGTGCTCCTCGCTGCACCGAGCGGAGAAAACACACTCGCGTGGCGCGAAGGAGCACAAAGTCGAGGCGTCATCCTCCGGTGGCGTGCGACCGATGACACGGACGCGCGCGCCGAGTGTTTGCTTCGCAATCGCGATAACGAGCGAAACCTCGAGTCGCGCGACGCTTCGGATAACAGTCGCCGAGGAGTAAACTCTCCCACGAGCTTCGCTTCGACACCTTTTCGACCTCTACTCGGCAATAGCAACGACGTACGCGCGGACCGACTTCTTTTTTTGGGGCTTTTCCACACCATTTCAATTAATAACGCACCCTTTATCGCGCTTTATGTACGCAGTGAATTAATTTTTTTGAAAAAATTACAAAGGTGCAGCTGCCAGTAAAAAACTATTATGCGGAAAAACGTAATCGCGGAGCAGTCCGTATACGCAGTGGATATGTTTTCGAGAAAATCAGTATACATGAAAATGTAATTCTCAAATGAATATCTCGATAGATTGGCGCAACTTCATAATTTTTAGTAGAAATGCTTTGTAAAAATTTCAGTGCGGATATCGCGAACGAACACAAGGCTCAATTTAGTTTATCGCGTATATTGCACTCCGAGTGATTTTGAATTCTAAGAAATTTATTTATACGTTACCTACATTAAGAAAAAAAAAATAACGAGAGCCAAAAAGAATTGATAAGATTATTTTCGTATCTGAAGATTAATTAAACGAGTTAAGTAGCGAATCCGTTGCGCACATAAACGAGAGAGAGAGAAGAAATAAAAAGCGTTTAATGAATCTTAATGAAGTTATTTTATTTGAAATTGCAAATATAGAACGCGCTGCACTTGAAAATATGGCGCTTTACGCCAAAGATTAAATTGTAAAGTAAATCATTTAATGAAGCGGCGATAGACCGATGAAAGAAGCCAAAGCAGCTTGGGAACGGGCGCTCGGAATTTCGCACTGAGAGGCTCTCGCGCGCGGGCAAACGAATGGGAGTCTTCCATTAAAAGAATAAGCGCATCTGACAATTTATTGCGAAGAAAGCTAAAATTTTCGCCGTTTACGTCAGTCGCCGGGCCAGGCCGGGCGCTGTACATCGGCTTTCCCGTTTCCCTTATCGCGCGCGAGAGCGAAGGCGCGACGCGCGTGCCGACGACTTTTCATCGCGCAATTACGCTTTCTCGGCAGAAGAGAGAAGGAGAGAGGAAGACGCCGGGGCTTATCGGAATCGCACGCTCCCCTTTAAAGCTCATGAGCGCTTGCTTGTAAAGAAGTCGATTTAATCGTCCCGGGCGGCGAATCTCCGTGAAACCGGCGAAAGAGAGGCCCTGGGAAAGAGCCGCGAGTTAGCGATGCGTTAAAGACGTTCGACTGGATATCACTCGCGTAACTCACTCGTTGATGTATTTTCTCCCCGAGGAATTTATCGCTTTATTAATTTTACCGGCCAAGTCTTTATGCGTGCCTTCGAAAATTTTTTTTCTTAGATTTCCGTCTCTGACTCTCTTTAGCGCGCTTTATCTTTACGAGACACAGTATTAAATCGCCCGTAAGAGTTAAATTTATATAGAGAATCACGTTGATAGCGAAAATAAATAAAGATGGAGATCGAAAATAAATAAAAGGTGTGCGGTAAATAAATAGAAGAAAAGTGGGGCGACAAAAGCTGGTAATCTTCGCTTTTCACAAGGCTATTGAAAGAAAAAAAAGTGAATCTTTTTTTTCAAACACATGGTAGAAGTTTCCAAAAACCACGAGCATATGTGAATTTTCTGACTAATGAGAAAATCTCGAAAAGAGAAAAAAAAAAGAGGGCGTGCGAAAAGTGCGAGTCACGACGACGATCGTAATCTCGCGGTTCGAATCTCGTAAAACTGCAATGAAATTCGTAGCGAAAAAAAAGTCTAAAACCTTGTGTCAAATTCGAAACAAATGGGTAGGCTCGAGCCCGAGGAAAAAGTCCCCCGAAGAGAGGAGCGTGTGAAAAGCCAGAGTCAGCGATAACAATGAAACCGCGGCTGCGGGCGAACAAGCAGTGCGCCGCGCTTAAAAACTGATTTGCAGGCTGACTTGCAGCCGAGCTCGTGGCGATGGTTGTGACAGCCGATATAGTTAGCGATTTCCGAAGAATAACGCGGTGTCACTTTGCCGGCTCTCGCCTCTTCGAAATGACGCGTGAAATGAGTTTCGACATCCCGCCGCTGCGTGTACACATTGTCGCCGGCGTTTTGAAAAAAAAAAAGTTAGAGAGGAAAAGGCTCGATCGCACGATTTATTTTCTTACCTCTAGGGAAAAGCCGCGTCTATTATGTTTTTCAGCTCCCATGTCGCGGCAATCGAGGCGAATATGAAACGATTCGCATCAATTGTTACGCTACGAGCGAGGTATACGGGTTCCGATTAGTTCCATGTGGCAGTGAAACTTAAAAAAGGGTCGCTATTAAAAAGGGGATGAGGCAGAGAAACATTTTGTGGACTGTTACTAGACTTCTTTCGTCAAGTGAGTCAAGTGAATAATGGCAAATGAAATGTAAAATATGTTTAAATTAATATACTTCCTTATTTGTCATGATTTTAACAATCGTTATCAAGTTGTTTTAATAGAAAACAATTTATTAGATTTTATGACGTAGCCTATTATATCCAAAGTAAAAATAGAATGTAGAATTTGTTATTAAAGTTATTGTTTGGTGTTTCAACGTGAATGCACAGAAATGAAAAGAGAAAATATTAAAAAACGATAATTTGCAAGAAATGATAATAGTCGGGGAATGCTGACGAAATAGTTTCTGATTTATTTTAAAATCTATAAAATAGAGAATTTTAGTGGACATTTATTACGCTCGACAAGTCAATCAATAATAACGTCGATTGTGTACTAATAAATTCCCGTACACTTCTCTTGACATAATAACATTTGAAAAATCTTTTAAGCGATTAAAAAATTGTGTATGCCGTTCGCGCTCAAGTTATGTAAGCATAGCACGCAGTCCATTAATTTTTTCGCAATAAAAGTTAATTAACTGCAACGCTGGAGTGCTGGAGATTTTTTTGTTGCTGATAACTCCTTAATAACACTGTCAATTTACATCATATTTGTCCATGTAACAATGCATAAAAGTAGCTCTTTTGAATTTACACAACTAATCGTGCGTGCATTTCACAACGCTATAGAGACATGTAAATCAATAACGCCTGCTGTGTCAGTCGCAAGTAGGCAAATAAATACCATTAAATGGCTAAATTTGTCGCATTAATTTATTGCCCGACTAATATGATATTTTCCAAGAATTTAGAAGATGACCCACTAATCCACAAAGCTATATAGACCGTACTTTTTTTTTTAAATCATTTAAGCTGCTCAAAAGCTCATTAATAACTCGTCTATTCCATTCAAGACTTATATTATTGTACGCTTAAATGTGTAAATCACCAAGATTCGATCGAAGAACCAGCGAAATTGCCTAGCGTTTGCGTACATAGCAAAGTTAATTTTTGATACGAAGGGTAGTAAGCGACGCTACGTACACAAGGAGAAAAAATACAAGCCAAGATAAGTCATTTATACCGCGCACAATATACCTGCACAGAAATAGCCGGCAAATCTTGGCTTAGACTAGTCCGGCCAGTCTTGGGCGAAGGAGCGATAGACACGGCGGTGTGTTCGCCGTAACGAAGACTCACGAGTATGCAGGGCCGAGTCAGACACGCGCGACCGGAATATCGCTCGCTCGTTCCAGCCGGGGTCCGGTGTTGCGCAGGTAAGCCCGCCCAGGGCTATACGCGCCGTGGAAAAGTGACGGAGGATGCGAGAGGAGAGGAGGAAAGGGGAGAGAACAGGAAGAAGCAGCGAGGGCTTTGTTGCTCGTACCGCAGCAGGCTGCAAAACCGTTTGAGCGAGCTTTATTGCCGCCAGGTGAATTTCGATAGCGCGGGGCTTTGATTGTTTATGTTGCTTTGCCTTCGCTTTGTCAGCGAATTTCCCCCAGTTAGAGATGGACGCGCCTGCGGCAAACGCAGTTTGAAGTTTCTCGTGGCGTTAGCACTATGGTCGAATATGTGCGTGCACGCTTCAAAGGATCAACAAAGTGTGTGTGTATATAATAAACAATTAATCGTCGCGACTGACTGCGCGCTAAATTAGCGTCGGTACGTTTAAAAATTTTTGCGACCGGCAAAAATGCTAATGCGCGTTCCTCGCACTTCATTTATTTTCACTTTGATATTGAATCGCAATGACGTATAAATCCACTTAGGCTTATTTTCAAAGCGTGTTGCGCAACGCATTGAGTTCCGTCGGACGCGGGGCGGCTTCAATCATTTGAAAATCATTACCTCACGGTCCGCGGCTTTCTAAACAGAAGCGAAAGCTGCTCAAATCCTCTTAGTACAAATAATCGGCCGGCGCGCGAGTTCCAAGATCTCCAACAACAGGTTTGTTCGCGGAGTGGATTTGAGCCAGAAAAATCGCTTCCTTCTCCGTCTCCTTCGCCGATGCTATATCTAGTTGATACGTCGAAAGACCATTGCCACTCGCCAAGGACGTCCACAGGCTAATTCCACTGTTTTAGATTTCGCGTGCGTGCGTGCATCTGCATCCTGTTGCGATTCCGAAAAACATAGCTAAATTTATGCTTCCATTTTCGACCTGTGTTGTGCGAGGAAAAACTAGACGTACGCGATATACAGCAAATATAATACATAAAACAAGAAAATTCAGCTGGATGAATGTACAGTAAATCTAACGTTATTTCAGTACCGAGTGGTAGAAGAAGTCGTATCGACGTAAGAAATATTTAAATAAATTACGAATAATCGAGTTCGCTGCATAGCGTGAAATGTCGCGCGGAAAGAATGAAATAAATTTGTAAGCTGACGTTCGATTTTCCGATCTCTATTATTCATCTTATTCCATCAATATTCAATATCGTCAGACCGCAAGGCTGTCATTCTTTGTACATAACAAAATTATTATATTCTTTCTTTTCCATTATTATTAGAAAAGAGAAAGAAGAACAGATTCAGCTCTTTTTTTTAAGTAAAAAGATGTTTTTTTAAAAAACTTTCTGTTTATTTTGTGTAAAAATCGTAAAGGGAGCACGCGCAGAGCGAAAGCTCGAGAGATACACGAAAAATAGGTACTTTTTTAAAACTGTTATTTTCCAAAGTCCATTACGCTTTACGAGGCTCCGGGAGAGGCAAACAACATTCCATCCTTCAAAGCGTGACGATTAAAGCCCCCCACCAGTCCCGCGGCCGCGAACAAGTTCCTTTCGACCGAAAAGCTCTTTAAAAGCGAATCGTCGATAAGCGCAAACGCGCGCGCGCGCGCGCCACATCACCATTTAGAGTCGAGCCCACCCGCATGACTAACACCAGAAGCATCCGCGTGCTCGCCTCTCTTACGCCTCGATCGCACACTAAATTCGAGCCTCGGCAAGAGACGCCCCCCACCCCCGCGGTGCATCGATTTCACCTATCGACCTATCGACGTATTAAACGAGAGCATCTTCTCTCCCGCGGGACGATAAGTAAATAGTCGAATAATCGTTTGCAGCCCCTCGACGAGCGCCGACGCCCCGCTATCGATAAACGATGTATACGGCACGACGTGTCGGAGCACTTGGTCGCACACGCGCGCTCCCTCCCATATACGTACCTGGACGGGGGTGGGAGAGGGGGGGGGGCCGTTACCACGGAAAGTGATAACGCGCAGATTCGTTCGAACGAGCATCTCGCCGGCATCGCGATAAGTAAATTACCCCGCGCGAGGGATGCGAGCCTATTAGACTCTTCTTTCCTTTTTACGCGATCCATTGCACGATATAGGCCCGTCGCGCTGATAAGCAAACTCCGCAAGTTTCCCCAGGCGGCGTCGCTGATGGAATTACTGACTTAGACGGCGATGTCGGACACGTCGTTCGATGAAGTCCTGCTCCTGTTTCTGCGTTGCGCCGCCGGAGCCGAGATTTTCCATCTGGGCTTGTGGTAAATGTAATGTTTCCTTCGTAATAGAGAATGGAATAGACTGGCAACATTTATAGCCGAGGGTGAGGTCAATCGTCCAGCGCCGGAGCAGCTTTCACGAAAATTACGAGACTGAAGAACAGTCAAACATAATATATGGACATAATTTTCCTTGACAGTTTTATTGACGGACGCATTTAATCTTACTTTAGTTATATAATAATTGATAAATATTAATGTGTGAAATTTTTATGGGGAGTAAACAAATTTTGAAAAATCAATGCCTATACACACACATATAAATATTAGTATAATTTCTAAATTTGTGATTAATTAATTATCCCATACTTATTTAAATTAATTCGGGGTCGACCAAGAGAAAATTGTCCTTTTTTACGTAAACAGCAGGGACTCCGCTTCTGCGCAGAAGAAACCGCGTCGACGGACCCTGCAGCGAAGTGCGTGACGGTAAATTTCTCGGCGCCTCGGTCGCGCAAACCGACTAATATATTGTAAAGAGATAATCAACCCGGTCAAACAGACGGAAACATTGTCGCGCCTCGCGAGCGCAAGTGAAATAGGCAGTGTTTACGTCGGGTACACAGCATAGGCGCGCTCGCGTCTGAGCCTTTTTTTCCTTTTTAAGTCCAGACGCTTTCGCGTGACACGCGCGATCCTATCTGCCTTGTGTGTTAAAACGCGAGATTCACGTGTTCGATGAAGAGTCCCGGGCCCCCGGCTTCGATTCGCGCTGTGCAATTTGTATGCGGCGCTTTATCGAGTCGAAAAAACTGTAACGGCAAATTATACGCTAAAACTCTTGCTTCTCGTTTTGGCCGAGGCGTTGCATATTTCGACGACACGCGCGCAGCTTTAAAGATGATAGTTTCAAAGGCACCATAGCAGTGATCAATATTTTTGCAAATTTGCATTGGGTCGGTGTTGCTGGATTAATTAAGGAACTTACTCGGATGGCTTAACTGATCGATTAAAGTATCCGAATTTTTTTTTTTTTTTTTATCGGAGGCTAAAAATTTGCCGGCGAACTCTAAAAATAATGGATCTTGTCGAAACAGAAAATCTCGATATAAAATTTAACTGACAGAAAAAATGCCGAAAGGCGAAGAAGATCGTGAAGGCGTAGCCGTGCAGTATTGACCTGAAAGGATCGTCTCCGCCCTTATAATTATCAAAGGAAGCGGCCTGAGGTCGTAAAAAAGCGTTTGAAGTCGCAGACGCGTGAAATTCATTAGGTTAAAATACAAAAATGGGCCGCTCGCGCACGTTCGGCTTCGATTATGGTATATATGACTCGTGGCCCGACGTAAAAAAGCCGCCGTCGACGCCGCGGCTAAATCCGTAAATAGAATATCTCCGTCGGCGTTGCGAGCGGGATTTTTTGGCGCGGGCCACACGCGCTTGGGTTCCCCTCAAAGCCGAGCGACGCGCGCTTCTTTTCAACGGCGACTTTTCTTTTCTCCTCGACCTCTTCTTATACGGGGCACCGTCGGATTTTTCATGGGGCCCGCTAAAACTGGACGGGAAGGTAAAAGTCAGTCCGAGTTCGGGGCTTCTCATGAGAAAGCGGATCCGATGCCGAACTGCAACGGGAGAGGTGCATGAGAGGTCGGGGAGAAGGGTGGGGGGAGGCAAGGAAAATATAAAGACGCGCGAGCGAGCGCTGCAAGCCCCGGGAACGTTGAAGTCTGAGATAATAATCTACGTGAGTTCGAAGAACGAAGAGGATCGTGAGAAATGCAGATTTGCGTCGGTGGAAAATACTGATGCTGCTGTAAACAAGTCCAGAGTCAATAGGGTTTTATATTACGGTCCGGAGGTGGAAACGAATTTTACGATATAGTATATTACATACCTAGGGAGGTAAAATAAGAATAGTCTCGCATCGCATGTAAATGCGGCATTCTTTTTTACTTCCCGAGGTGTGTATACTATTTTTCACCACCAGCGAGCCGAAATTACCACGTTTCCAAAACGCCGCCGGGCGGGAAAAACGGGTACTTTCGGCGAGCGTGTGGTGAAAAACTTTTTCCCCTCTTCCGCGATTTTCTGTGCAAAAGTACGTAAGCGTCGTTAACTGCTCTAGTGACGGAATGCGCTGTACGAAGAGGAAAAAGTCGATGTCAATGCGGAGTTGTTTGCTGCTTGGATAAATCGCACGCGTTCGGGAAGAGCAAACTGCCTTTAGCAAACAAGCGACTAAAAGTTTATCTAAACACGAACGTTATTCACATTTTATAATATCGTGCATCCAGCGTCCAATTTAATCGAGAAAGACATAAACGCTAAGTTATTCGCGGTAAAGTATTAAATTTCCCCTCTAATCGCTTGTACTCCAATAAAGCCCGATGTAATGGCAGGCAGTTGGCGTGCGCCTGTCGCGGCGTCGTTGTACGCGTGTTTTTTTGACGAATTTCAGATCGTTATTTTTGCCCTCGCCCGTATCAAAGTTAGCCTGGCGGCTGCGGCTGCGGCGGCCGCTCAGATGTAAGAGCGTGCTGGATAAACTGCGACTAATGGACCGGAAGTTGCGATACGCGTATATATTTCTCGCGCTCGCCGCACGCACACGCGCAGCTCAAAAATCACTCTGTCCTCGCCTCGCGCCGTTCCTCATACCTTTTTTTTTCACAAAGCCCTGTATTCATGTGCGCTCGATCTGCTTTTTCGTCGCCTCCTTTACGCGCCCGAGTTTGCGGAGCGTCACTTTTTTTTTACGACGATTACGAGGAAAAAGAAATCGACATTTGTGGTCCCCCGGGCGGCAGTTCTGTGTGTTCTCTTATGATTTTGAAATATGCTACAAGATGTGCTTGTTTTGTACATCTTCCGCGCAGAAGGAGAGGGAAAAATAAATCGTCGAGGATAAACTCATCTAGTAAAATCTTTTATGGTAATTTCTGCGAGCGGTTATTTAGCGCAAGTACAATTAACAAGTTTAGAAATCGAGAAAATGCATTCATCTTTTTTTTCAGTAAATTTTATTTTTTTGCTAGAGCAGATATAACATTTTTTATAATGTTTTATTATTTCCTCGGAGCAGCGATCTCTCGAGCTCCGAAGATATTTTTAGTAGGTAATGGAATGCAATTTTTTTTTTTAATTTTTAACTCATTAAAGTACACTCATAAAAAGGAGGTGGGAGTTCTCCAAATCCAACGGGCTCTCATAGCCTCTGCTCGCGAAACAAATCGGCCGGGCAATCCGCGGCGAGTTTGTTTGAGAAAAAAAGAAAAGAGGCGCCCGTTACTCCCGTCGTAAAAGCGGTGCGAAAAGAAAACAGTGCAAGTCCCGTCCGCAAAGTATCCGCGGCAATTTGTGCGGCGGCGCGAAGGCCGCTGGCCCTCTCCGCGGTGCCTCGGTCCCGGGGGAGGTCGGGACGACGGACTTTACGACGTCTAATTTAAAACCGCGAGCACGTGATTCAGAGCGCGCCTCGCGAAAAGCGCGAGCTTAGAGCCGGTGCCGACGCTCTCGCGACCGGTTTTGGCCCCCCTCCGCCCCAAACGCGTGTTTCCGATGCGAATTTATTGCCGAAATAAATCAGCCGCGAATTTTACGCTCGGATTATGATGTTGGCGTATCAATGAACGAACGGGGAAAAAAGAAGATCGGGGATCCGCGCGCCGCCGGCCTTTTCCCTGGGTATATATATATATATATATATATATATATAGCAGTAGTGTGCAGCTGCGCGAAACGCGGAAACCGCGAGCGCGCGCGAAGTCTCATTCGCCAGAGTGAAAAATTGTTTCGAATCAAGTCTACTTAATGCCTCGTTTTATTAACGCGCGCGCGCTCGGATAAGTGAAACTCTAAATAAACCGGCCAATCTGTTTGGCGTTGTCTATCCCGGGGAGAAACGGGGCCCAGATGAATGACGTTTTGTTGTTGCTCGCCTCTACCCCGATGCTTTACCGTTTATTCTGCGCGATTTCGCATAGGCGCAAACTTATTTACGGCTTTCGGCGCAAAGCGAATTTGTTGTTGCGAATAATATTTCTTCACCGCTAACGGATTTAATAATACCTATACGCGCGTGCTCACTGCTTATTCCCGATGTTTTAAGATTATTTAACTTCCAGAACTAAATGTGCAAAAGTATAAGAATAACATAGAAATGAAAAATTGTTATTTTTAGTCTTAAACTTGGGTAATGTAACTTAAAAATCTTTATTTAATATAACACTGTATTTTCAATTTATGAGTAAATAGCTATAGTAAAAAGTTTTTTGAATATCATTCAATCGTGGTAGAGTAAACACAGCGTTTGAATAAATTAGATAAAGCGCTTGCACAAGGTGAAGGCAAAAAATTTATTACAAAATTTCAATTTCTTGGTCGTTTGCAATCTTATTTAAAATCTCCGGCGGTATAATCAATACGCGCATATACTTGCACCTATAAAGTGCAGCTGCAAGCAATTTTGATTCGGATTGTAGCTGCGATAGGGACGTAAAGCAGCCAGAGAGAAGATAGCCCGTCATGAAGATGTGTATCTAAGAATCTCGATAATTCCAGGATTAAAGCAGCGCAGTCGCCGTCATAAATGTCATAATCAATACCTCGTTGCTTAGCCACCGTGACGCTCGAGTCTAAATGATACCGTTGACCGACCGCGCGAATGGCGAGTCATTATTATTTTATGCCTTGCGAAAAAATAGTCCTGCAGACCGGGCGAGAGGAAAAATATTAATCGCATCCACCTAGGAAAATGACTACTTCCTAAGCGCCTCCTCCGCTCGAGGAAACTTTGTTGATTTGAATACCGACCTTTTTCTGCTTGTATTTGATTTTGATCGATGCGAGCGAGACAAATAATAATTGATTAGCTTAACAGAAAATTTGGAAATGAAAGCGATTTGTAATTACGATTTTCTACATCTACAGGTACAATTAAAAGGAAACATTAATTTATTGTGATAAATCAACGACTGTTGTGTTAAATCCATCGCCACAAATGATCATTAATTATTTACCTGTACAGAAAATTAATCCATCAAAAGTTATTTACCTCCGGAAATTTCTTATGCTATTTATATAGTATCCACTTTAATACAAACAGTGCGATGCGTAAAGATTTATTATTTCACTTTTACCAGCTCATTAGAAAATCTAATAATTAAAATTTTCTTGAGAGGGCACTAAACTTTCATGCAAGGTCCAGGACAAAAAAAAAATGAAAAGTTTTTACGTGGAGAAGTGGTTTCTCAAACTATTTTTCAAAATAAAAATCAGTGTGGTGTGCACATTAATATATCGAAGTGTTATGCGTTTTCGAGGCATCCTACATAGATAAGGTCTAACGACTATACATTCATCACTTGACCGTGGGTTAGCACGACTTAGCTGCGCGCCGGCGTATTTAAGCCAAGAATACGACACACTTTTGGATAATTTGAATTTGATTTCTTTGACCCGGATATCTACTAATGGACTACCAGTGAACTTTAAACTGGAATAGTGTCAAAATGCATATTAAGCCGCTTAATTTGGAAAAACGAGTCCAAGACTACGCTCAAATTCGTACTAAAGACAGTAAATCATTTAATCGCCAACTTAATAAGTCCGTTCCGATTGAGAGCGGAACGTTAGCTTTTTCCCAAAGTTACGTACGTCTGAACTGCTGTTTTATTTCTCGCTTTACGGAAATATTCAAAGTGAATTTCGATAAATTAAATTGCATTGTGCAAGAGCTAAGTAAAAGAAAAGTTTACGTTAAAAATCTTAAAACATTTGTAATACGATTTTATGATATTCAACATCGAAGCAATGAATTATTCATAAAAATAGTAATTTAAAATAATATTACTAAAAAAAAAGGAATTTTTGAACAGTTCATTATTGATCTTACGAAAGGTTCAGTGATTTTATTTAACAGGTACCCATCGTAATTTCTCCTTAAATAAATTTAATCAAGGAAAGCCTTTTCATAATGCAAAGCGTTCAAGTTGTATCTGCGGAACTTTAATCAGTACAAACGTCCACTTGGGCCGTCTCCGAAAAAAAAAAAATCGAGCGAATCCCCTCCGAGCTATTCCATTATTTTTCGAATAAGCCCCTTGAAAGTTGAAATTTGAGAAAAGGTCAAGGGAAAATCCAGGAAACTCTCCTCGCATCCTCCTCCTCGCTCTCCCCGGCAAAATTTCAATCTCCGTAAAGCCAAATAAGCTCGCCGAGAGCGAAATACATGTATAAAAGTAATGGGGGGGAAGAGTAGGAAGGAGAGGAGGCAAGAGGAAAAAGCGGAAGAGCCGGGGAAAGCATGGAAAAAAGGCAGCGAGGAACAGCGCGAGCGAAGTGCATGCGAGGAGGAGGAAGGAGAGAGAGAGAGAGAAAGGTCGGAAGAAACACCTGGAATCGTATTTTCCGAGATGCAGGCGCGTACGTGTGTGCGGCAGCGGCTGCGCGCAGTTCGTTCGCCCGAGACGCCCACGTAGACGCGCAGTGGAAGCCGCTCGCGGCTCTCCCGCTCTCCCCGCGCGTCTCCTCTCTCCCGGTCCCTCCGACCCCCGGGTCCGCCTCTCGCGGGCGACGTCCAGGAATTATTATTCCGATTCGCAAAATGTTTACGGGCGAGTGTCAGCCGGGGCCTCGACTCGCTCGGCGCCTCTTTTCGGCCGGCGGTGATTATTCTAGGAACGGAGGAGGACACGAGGTTGTTGTTCGGGCGAGCGCCCGGAGGAGGCGGCCGAGGAGGAGAGGGAGGCAGCCGATGCAGCGGCGGCGGCGGCGGCGGCGGCGGCGGCTCTCGTGAACCGCTCGCTGTGGCGGGGGTTTGAACCCGAGAGACCTTGGACTAACCATTGCCCTCGATCGCTAGCTATATGCCCATCTCTCGCGCGAGCGAGCGGCCGAGCAACGCCCGGATAACTATTGACTCGCGGGCTCCTCTCTTCGCGCGCCGGTTCGGCCCTGGACCGAGAGAGCGCCTCTCTTCCCTCTTGGCGCGCGCGCGCGCCCCCTCCGCCCCCCTTTCGCACGATCGATTTGCCATTTTTTTTAATGTCCCCGGCTACGATAGCATCCCGGGGCCCCGTACTGTGTTGCTCTCGCTGCTTTTTCCCTCCGCGCTCCTCTAATTCCGGCTTTCTTTTTGCCGTCGCACCGGTCCGCGCGCGGCGATCCAACCTGCGCCCGTTGCCTCCGAGCACTGATTTCGCTGTATCGCACGCGGCAAGCTAATTTACGCGCGGCGGAGGGCAACCGCTGCCTTCCCTTCTCCCTCTCCTCTGCTTTTTTTTTTTTTTTTATTACAGCGCCGGATTTTCTCTGCGTTTGTTCGAGGGATTCTCGCGATTTCGTTAACGATAGCGCCGCTTTAGACTTTATCGTCTCGGCGGAGAGGTTTCAATGCCCCTTTTTTTTGTCGGTCGATCTGAGAAATTTATTTTCTTCCTTTTGAATTGATAAACGCCTTTTGGAATGTGTCTGCCGCGGAGGCTGCCGGCTACCGCGCCGCGCGTCGACGAAGAATTAGCAATATTTCATTTGTCTCGCGGTAAATCTATCTAACTACCTAAGCGAGCAGATTACGATCGTAAAAAATGAAAGTGATGACAGAACGCGTCATTGAGCGAGGCTACTCCGTGCCAAAACAACTCTATTGAAGAGATAACGGAACGGGCCAAAAGTCTGCTTTCACCAGCGTCGGGTTAAATTTTTATCAGTCTACCGGTATATTAAGCAGCCGGGTCCTTGTCCGAATCTGAATAATTATAAAATATTAATAAATCACAAATCACTTTTTTTATCTAAAATAATATTGTTTTCAGCCCGGAAAAATATCTCAAACTACTAATACTCGTTAAAAATTATTTTCAATTATTTTAAAAATCCTAAAAAAGTTTCTTTTAAGTACAGTAATAATCGCACAGTCCCGGCTCCGTAATTAATTTGTATTAAGAATTCCACTGGTTGATGAGCCTCGAACGCACGCTAATCCGGTGGCTCGCTCGCGAGAGAGAAAAAAAATTGCATCATCAGCAGAGAATGAAATCGAGCGACGAGTAGAAAAGGCCGCGTTTTCTGAATTCTCCGTACATCCTGCAGCAAAAAACGCACGCATAAATTATTGATATTCGAGGCATCAACTATCGATTTTCTGACAGTCGACAACGTCGTCGTCGTGGCGTTGGCGTGTTGCGCGCGAGGCGGCCGCTCGCACGCCTCGAGAGGTCAATAATTTCCCGCCGAGCGAATCAAGCCACGGCTGATATCGTACGCAAAGGCGTATGTACCCAATATAATGCCGACTGACTCTTGTTCCGCGGATACATTCATTTCACATGCGGCTCTCTCAATCTCCTCTCGTTTTACAATCCTCGAGGTTTTTCTAATATTTACGATGAATCAGGGTCGTGGAATTATCCGACGATCGATATAAAGTACACACTTGCGATAATACTTTAAATTTGAAGCTCGTGTTTGTGCACTTCTGAAAATCTCTTAGGAAGATAGCTTCCCCGTAAATACTCGAGAAGTAATAAAGATACCGTCTAGACGAAAAATTCATGTTCGCATTTAAAATGAGTAACGCGAATACTTGAATTCTCTCGTTAAATTAAATTTTATAATGCGAAACATAACAGTTCCTGCTAAAATATCGATGGGTCATGAGTGTATGCACAGAGCCTTCGATCTTGCGTTATTAATTTATCCACAACTTTCTACTTTAGCTTGTTAGAAAAAGTTTTTTTTTGCCAGTTTCCAATCATAATTCTGTATACGTTATAACGAAGAGGTCGAGGCGCAGGTTTCTTACGTAAAACGACTCTCTATATAATAAGGTTAGGCCTCCCACATTGCCCCAAAGCAGGTCGATGCAAATTTTGTTTATTACCGCGAGGAATTAGTTTAACTAAGAAAGAATCATTCGGACGATGGCGCGGTTTATTCAAAATTATTTATGAGCCTGTTTTTGTGGCCTTTAAACTTTCGATTAAAAAAAAAAACGAAATAATTTAATACACCGATGTGAGCAAATTAACAGGAAGATTTTATCCGCTTTTTTCGTGCTCCGCAACAACGACGACAAACACAGTTTAAATATTTATGACTTTAAACAATTATTTACACAAAAATTTAACGACGCAGCCCAGCGGAGCTTTAATTAAAGCATTACTAATGCCCTGCTTATGCGACAAATTCCTGATTAGACGCACGAACTCGTTCGGCGAAACGAAACTTGATTAATCGAGCTTTCCCATCGACGAGTACCGCCTATTAATTACAAATTACGTCAATTGCACAAATCACAGGCGTTTACAAATTTACAATCGCGCTGTAATCAATCGGAACTATAATTCAATAGAGCCGATATCGAAGTGCAAGAAAGAAAAAAAAAAAGAATAAACGAGCGTGGTAGAAAAGGATTTCGCCGGAGCGCGTGCATCTTTTGCGAAAACCTGATTTATCTTACCTTGATTGTGAGCCGTTCGCCAACAGCATTTTAAATCGCATAAATCTCGACACGAATCGGTGGATATTATGACTCGCCCATAGCGAGCGCGCAATTATTATTTTCGCAAACACGCTATGGCTCTCGAGCGGATAGTGCAAAAAAAAAAGTCGGCGGAGAAAAAGGATCGCTCCCGTAATTGATAGATTTATCACCGCGGTGAGCTCGAAAAAAAAAAAAAAAAACAACAGTATTGCTAGCGCGACGCGACCGAGCGATGCCCGACGTACATAAGCGATATAGATGCGAAAGAGGAGGCGAGAGAAAGGGAGAAGAGAGGAGGAAGGCGCACATTTCTCAATGTATTTTTACAGCTGAGCGCCAAGCAGCAGCGGCGGCGGCACTTTTCCTCCGACAAGCGGACAAATGGAGGGAAAAATTGCTTCTGACCTTGAGCTATCGCTAAATCGAAAATTACAGACAGCGCTATAAATAAAGGGTGAAGCCTCTCGGGGCGCTCGCGATTTTTCGGCCGCGCATCGGGCGACCTTCGCGAACTCCCGAGAATCCGGCGGGAAGTAGAATGAAAGTGGCAAAAAGGGAGAGGGGCCGCGGGCACTGTCGTCGAACCTCGGGAGAGTGAAAGCGCGTCATAATAACGCAGACTCTCGCGGCGAGCGTTTGGCAAGCCGCCTGAGCGAGCGCGCGAGGCGGCTATTTCTGGCGGGCCGCCGATTTCAGGTTCAAGTGCTCGAGGGGGGCTGACCTTGTAATTAAAAACGATGATCGCGGTAATCGCTCAACATAGATTTATTCGCCGCCAAAATAGCCGAGCGTCGCGCTACCAATCCGTCACCGGAGCGGAGGTATCGCCCGCGACGCTGGAAAAAAGCCGCTTAATTAGCCACCAGATGGTTCTTCTCTCTCTCTTTCTTGCTCACTCGACCACGAAAGTCCACGAGCCGATTTTCCGAGAAGCTGGCTTGCTGAGATTCGTAGACTAATTGCAAAGGAGAGCGAGATATAAAAAGGAGCTTTTTACGGGGGGCTCTCCGCCCTCGGATTATGAATAATTGAGTGAGGATGGGACACGCGTAAAAGGGGAATAATCGTAATTCGTTCCACGCTCGATGCGAGCGCCTCGCCAAACTGTCGTAAATTTTAATCGCACGGCCGAGGAAACTTGCGGACTCTGCATCGCCACGCTAAAATTGCTCCCGCTCGCGGATGTTTCTTGAGACAATTTACCTCTGTTACACTCCTCGTAATTGCCGTGCGTAATAAGTAAAATATTGCATTATTTTTTTTTTTCTTTTTGCATACTCGCAGCACGGTAAAAATTTATGCTAACATTTGTTCAGGTTGCCCAAGGACAGCCTCTCGGGTGAAACAAATCGAACGGATCGCCATTGAAATATCTTCTTAATGCCTCTTTGCAGGTATATCTGTTAAGCGTTTCCAATAATATTGAACTCCTTTCCGCACGGAGTATATCGAAGGCGCAAATTGCTCGCCCGCTTTATTCGCATTAACATCGCACGCGGGATTTTCGACGCAAAAAGTCGCTGATCTATTTACGACGTCCAACTTCGCAGTGGCGTAGTCTTGATAAATTTCTCGACGTGGCACGAATTAATGCGAGCCCCTGGCGGTGCACCTTCGGACCTTTAAAAAATAAAAACAAACCGATCAGCAAAAAAAAAGGAACAGCGTCGTACGGTGCGGACTCCTTAATTGCGTGCCTCGCATTTGCTCGCCCGATATTCCGTTTTATTACAGCGAGAGCAAAAGAAAAAAAAGAAAACAGTCTGCAGAGAGCGCTCCCCCTATTTTTGGCACGAATTCACGGCCTGCCTCGTAACGGACTTGACCTTGCAATCGAAATGACGAAAAAAAAGCAGGAGGAAAAAAAAAACAAGAAGCAGACCTTAAAGTCCGTCCGCAGACACTTCCTTTCCCGTGTGTAGGAGCGCGGCGCCCACCGCGCGATATATGAATGCGCGAACGGTAAATCCGTTCAGGGCCGCGCAGGAGCTACTAAACGCGCGAACTTGATATTAAATTCAAGCGGCGCGCGGAAAGTCTGCGAGCGACGGGCCAGTCAATTTCTATTTCTGCGCGCGCGAGTTTCCGCAAAATCTTTTGCCCGCAAGCGTCGCGCTCGCGCGCATAATTATGCCGAAAAATCGTGCGCTGAAAGCGTGATTTTACGCGCGCAGCAATTTCAAAACAAAACGTCGCTGCCGAGCGTGGGGGAATCGTAATACATTGTAATTGAGAAGCCTAAGCTATGTTTCAAAACGCTGAAGGCATATCAATTGAAACTGGCCCCGTATGCCCATCTCGTGTGTCTGCGAACTTATCGCTCTTTTAATGGATGTGCCAGCCGTTCGTTTCTTGTTTTTTTCTTTATTTTCTCTTCTTTTCCGTATGTTTTTTTTCTTCTTTATTTTATTAGTTTGAAGTTTAATGCGAGGCGGGCGAAAAAGATGATTCGATTAATGCGTGCATTTGTATACAAATCTGTGCGAGTGGATTTCGTATTCATGAAAAACAAATTTCCTACTTGATAAAAGCAAGATAGATGCACGTAACGAATTCAATAGGGAATACGCCGTGTATTTTCACCGCGTTTTGAATAATTCGAAATTTTCTCAGTTCTGCAATTTGAAATTCCACGTGACCGCGAAGTTATTTGATCGGGAATTATTTATCACCTTATTCGCTTTAAAATAACTATTAAATATTTCTGCAAATAAAAAAATTAACCAAAAAAAAAAAGGATAATTGCCGCAGAATCGCTTGGTGTACTTATTTTCAATATTATTACGGGTAGCATGTTAAAACAAGCGCTGGTAAATTGTTTAGTTCAAGATGATAAGCAAAAATATTTTTTGAGAGTTACAAGAGGTCCGGTTCGACATGTTTATGACTTTGCTGACGAAAAATAATTGGAGAAAGTTCTATGTAATTTTTCTCCCCGCCTGCATGTAGCATTACGGTTGCTAAAAGTGTTACGGACATATTAAAAAAAAAAAAAACTTCACAAAAAGCTATCATCATCGCACCTTCCAAAAATTACATTTCTCGCCACGGCAAACTTATTAGAGACTCTCTGGATGGAAAAATTTGCAAGTCAAATTAGCGAGGCTTTTATTAGGATGCCAAGAAAAATACGAGAACGCGACGTTGTTACAACCCGACAACTTTTACCCGCAGTTTGTATACATTTCTCTCCTAATTCATTTAATTCTACGAGTTAATTAAAACGACCGGCCAGTCTGTCCGATTACGCAAACTCGGTCGCGCATCGGAGGTACGCACTCTGCAATCGAATGAAAAAGGGGCTGTTGATAAATAAGCCGAGGAAGACGCGGCTTGGTCGCGGATACAAAAGCCAGCGGGCCATGCAAGTGTCCGGGAGACGAATGTCCGCTCGTTCTCTCTTTCTCCCTCCCTCTGCCTCTCTCTTTCGGCGAGCTTGCAGCAGCCAGACAAGAGAGGCTGCACGCACTATATAAGAGCCGGGCGTACAATAAATGTCGGGCATAAAACTGCCGTATAATAAATGTCAAGTGCGTCAACGTTTCGGTCGCTTTTTACAGTTCCTCTCTCGCTCTCTCGGGCTCTTTTTTTTTTGCGCTCGCCCGAAGCGAATCGTCGGCGCACCGAACGACGCGCGGCAGACGAAACACACGCGGCCCGAGATGACGCGGCGAGCGAGAACGAATTTACGAACGCGCGCGATATTATGTCGGAGGAGGAATTCGGTAATTAAAATAGAAAGTTGGCGGTGGCCCATCGGGTCCCTACACCTTTTATAGAGAGCACTCTCGGATTGACTTTGCTTATTAATTAAGTTCGCTGAAACGCGTGTGTGCGTCCGTGTGCTCGTCTCCCGGGAGCGTTGAAAAAATGAGTAAGTGTCGAGGCGCGCTTTGCTTTTGGCCGCGCGGCTGATTGATAAGCATCTGAAAGGATACTTTATAGGCGTTTTTGCCGAATGTTTGCCCGCGAGTTTAGCCAGAATAGCGCTCGAACGCTTGCATAATCTCGTTAAGGATATTTATTGCACCACTTGAGAGTTGCCCAAACTCCATCAAAATAATTACAGCCGAGGTGTTATATCTATGGCGATTACCTTTTGGAGCCGCGGCCGTGAAGAAATTGCGGCTCATGAATTTCCACCGATTTTTCCACCTTTTTTTTACTCGCTGGCAAACGAGCGAGATCGGTACACAGAAACAAGGGTATCACAAAAATTCAGCCGTCAGGGTCTAGGGCATTTTTAGCGATTCACTGTGTCGATCCCACGAAATAAACGATCTCGACAGAGTAACCTTCAACCAACGTCGTAAATCATCCCCGCGGCAAAAAAAAAAAAAATTACCGACTCGCGGAACGCTTCCTATGTGCTCGAGCGCGCGTTTGCACAAAGAGAGACTTATCAGTCGTGGGGGAGCACTTAGCTCCCCGTAAAATCGGGCGATTCTCTCGTTTATTGTCGCGTAAAGATTTGCGCTCATAGATTTGCCATTAGCGCACGAACCGAGGGGGGCAAAAATTCGAGCTCCTTCGCCCCGAGCGGGAAAAACGAGCGGGTAATTTTTATTGACGCGAAACGCGCGCTATTTTCGCAACGAGTCGCGGGCCCTCGTTAAACCGCCGTCGGTCCGAGGGAAAAGAGTGAGGGGGGGGGGGGTTAGGGGGGGCTTATTAAAGCCCCGAGTGATCTTCGGGGTATAAACGCGCGGCAGGCTTGGGTTTCGAAAACCGCGGCGGGAGGGACGGGTAATTTTGTCGTGCGCCGTCAGCGATAAGTGGCGTTAGTTATGGTTGAGGCCCGTTCAAGGCCGCCGATTCGAGAGAGATCAGAGAGTCGCGGGCTCACGAGCGCGACCTTCACGGAGAATTATGATTCCGGTAAGAGCAAATCATTGGCCTCGGGAGCGAGCGAGAGGGAGACACGCGCTTATATACGGCCGAGGAGGTGGACCCGCCGTCGGGAGTAGCCGTGCTCGCGGGTAAAAGAGAGAGACGGAGAGGAGAGATCCGCGAGCGCCGCCGAGGGTCGGGAAGGGAAAAGCCGCGCCGAGAGAGAGAGAGAGAGAGAGAGAGAGAAGGTGGAGAGCCGGAGAGTGGACTGACTCGCGTCTATTCCCTCGCGGACGCGTGTTCGTGGGTGGATAGGTGAGCGTGTGCGAGCGCGCGTGAATATGGGCTATGAGCGGCGAAACGAGTCAACGAGATAAACGGGACTTGACGCGCGCCTCGCCGTAGTACGCGTAAGCTCGCTGCCGGGCGACCTTTTTTTCCTGGCATCGCGGCGACCGTACGTACTGTACCGTACGTGTGCGAGGCGCCGGCAGACGTGTGATATTGGAATTTTAATTAGTTTTTCAGAAGTACCGTATCGATTGATAGACTTCTGTTTCTTTTTTGTTTTTATATCCTCGACGATCGATTTGACAATGCTCGATTGATGTAAAAGGCACGTTCTCGAGTGGAATATTTTCCGATGCCCTCGCGCCCTCGAAGTATACTCAATTTTACAGAAAAACTTAATGGTTATTTCATCACAATTTAGCCTAGAGATCCTTATTAAAAAAAGAAAGAATATAAAAATGATCTTTACGCGCAGGAATGGAATTATTACAATTGATTTAGATTTAGCCGTCGCTTATTTTGTCCAGCCCCGATTCATTTGTGACACAGTCGCGCGAAATTTAACTGTTATACTCGTGCGCATTAATATTGAACGAGCCTTTAAACACATAATTACATTGACGATTGAAGCCTAATGAAACTGGAATATTCATAATTTACTCCAACAAGTACGCCTTTAGTGCGTTAAATCGTTTAGCTTTTATTGATTTCAGCAGCGCGCCCGAACTGAATATAACTTTCCATTAAAACTCCCGTACACCTTTGCATTAATCAACGCAAATCACTCCTAATTCGAGTGACCCACAAACCGTGTTTACGCACTCATTTATATACGGATTCATTCGTATTTCTCAAAACACCGGCGAATTTCTCGAGCTCGAGTCGAGTCGTTTCCTCTCTGTCCCCTGGAAAAAGACGCGCGAGCGCACGCGATGAATAATCGAGGGTGCACAGAGATTAATTGGGCCCAGCTTCGGCCGCGAGGCGACGAGTTTACCTCGTGGCGCCTAAAAAGGCATCGCGCCCGAGGTGAGTACGTATGCATGCTCAAGTACGCTCGCGCAAGGCGGATCATAAACGCGAGGTCAGGGAGGGGACCCGAGATATCAAGCTGTTTCCGATCGTTCACCCTTAACCTCAGAGACCGCTTACGTTTCCGCGTGCGGCGCTCGCCCAAGCGCGTTATTATCTTATGAGCAGCTCGTATACGCATTAATAAACTCCAATTTTACCGTAAATATATTTTTTTGCGTACTGCAACGAAAATTTTTCTGAATAATTTATGTCAAGTCGTGTCGTGCGAAGTGACATTAGACTCTAGCATTTAACTATATACAAAATTGAAGTGCAATTTATACTCTATCATTAATAATCTACTTGTGCAAGACCCTCTAAAACTATAAGGAGAAAAATGCTTGAATATTGGTAAACTTAAAAAATCACAAATATTAACTATGGTTAATAAATTTTAAAATATTCAAATTTACTTTATTTATACTAAATTTTTCCTACATTTATAGTACAATTAACTAAGTCATCTTACTAATGTATTTTATTTCTTGAGTTTTTTTTTTTTTTTTTTTTTGCTTTAGTATAAAGGCTTATAAGAATTTTTAATGCAACATTTTTCTGCGTGTATAAGTCGTTAAGACCAGTAAATTTTTTCGATAAGTGAATCGACATTATCCATTTAGAGAGATAATTAGTCATAATAATACGTCGGGACTGTGCAGAAGGAAGTATTTTGAAAAATCCGCTTAATGAGATCGAAAAGTCTGTTACGAACGATTAAACCGACACAGCGGGGCAGCGACGCTTATCGCCGTGCCAGATACCGATCGCGCGATCGCGCGACGCCCAGGCGCAACTATATCAACTTTTTCGTTTGAAAGGCACAGTGGCGACGGTGTGCACACGAGTCCATTTCGGGGCCGAGCCCAGAGAAAAGTCTGGCTCGTTAAAAAATCGTTAACGCGCGGCCTATTTGCCGTCGCGACACGCCTACGTCGGAATTTGGGAAATCAATTAGCGCACGGCGCGACGCAAAGAGATTCCCCGGAGTTAGGCAATTTGTCCGAGTACTTAGCGGGAGCGAGCGGCGCGTGTGACCGCGAGCGTAACCACTGCCCGATGCACCGACGAGACCCGGAGGGGCACTATCCCGTCTCTCTCGGTCTTCCTCCCGCGATAGCGGTAAATATTTGTCTCCGAGCGCAGACAGAAGGGTCGGATCGTCCACTTTTCGGACCCGCTGATGCCGCTGTCGCTCTGCGTCCCTCCTGCCAACGACTAGACACAATGTCCTGCTGCCATGACTTCAGGATTTGCCTACGTCGACCATCTCCTCATGTCTTCTATACTCAATTATAAACAATCGCGACATTAAGTTTTAAAATATCAGTGAATTTTGTTATAATTATTACGAGAATGTCAAAAAGACGTCACTATTTAAATATTTTTAATAATAAAAAAGACTAAGTATCGCGTAGTTTATATTTGCTCAGAATAAAACATTGTTCCGATTCCTTAATTAATTTTCATTAAAGATAGAAAAACAGGAAACAAGCATTATCCGCATCTTTTGTGCAGCATCTCATCAATTACCACGTAATTGAGTAAAAAATTTTCCGTCCGTAAAAGTTGCGACAAAATAATTATTCCTAATTTGTGTTCAACAAGATTGCACCGCGTAGATTCGATTCAATAAAATTATATAATGAGGTATCATACGCGATAATGAGGGGCAATTTTGAAGCATTACGACTATAATACCCGTGTGTAATATGGTTATCTTATTAAAATTAATTTTATCCAAAATGTTGCCAACGACACGAGAACTATTAATTAACTAAATGTAGGATTTCGTGCACTACCTCTTACCTAATGCTAACGCAACGTACGTTTTACGTTGATTAATTCGTATCACGCTTTCACATAAATAAATCTATTTGTTTAGAATCAAAAACATTGCAGATTTCAGTTTAAACTATTCTTAGGACCTTTAAAAGTATTTTCCTATTTTCTTAGGTCAACGTGTGAACTCAGCGATAACAACAACTATACTTTCGGTAAACCGTAATTGGTTCTTTAAAAGAAATGTTATCTCACGAAAAAAAAGGAGAAGTAGGAGAGTAAGTTAAACAAGATCTTATTTCAAAGTGGACTATTTGCGGTAACAAAAATGCAGGTTAAATAAACAATATAAACTCCGAGTGCTGGAGTGGCCATTAGGTCGTTTCTCGCCAGAGCGATGAAAAAACATTAGCGGTGCATTTTTAGCGCTCGAAACGGCAGATGTAGCGAAATCAACGAAAACGAGAAAAGAGAGAGACAGAGAGCCGCGTACGTGCGAGCGTCGGAGGCGATAAAAAAGCAGCGAGGCGTCGATGACTAATGCGGATCGCTGTTTTTTTTTTTCGAAGTAGACCGACGATAAGGATTCGTATTTCCTCGCGTTGAGCTGATGTCTCGTTAAGAGGTCCACTTCGGCTATTCTCGTTTCGTAAACGAGCATCAGAAATTTACTTTCGTCGGACGAAGGAACGTCATTACGTAAGCCGTGCTTTTCACGCTACACACCTCTCTCTCTCTCTCTCTCTCTCTCTCTCATTTCTGTCGCTTATCGATAAACCCCTCGTTGTGTCCGTCGAGAGCTTTTTTTTCGCTGATGCAATGCTGCGTCAATTTCTAACTGCCGTCGCATCGTCTCTTCTCGTTTCTGTTACACTGAGAAAAATGTTTTGTAAAAATTACAATAATTTATAGTAGTGATGGGACATACTCAAGCTAAGCCAGAGATTACTACATATTTTAGCAAAAATTACAATAATTTATAGCAATTTTTGCTAGATTTTAGTAAAAATTACTATAAATTATTGTAATTTTTGCTAAAAATATATTAATTTTCGGCTTAGCTTGAGTATGTCCCATCGCTACTATAAATTATTGTAATTTTTTCTATAATTATTGTAATTTTTCCTAAATATTTTTTTCAGTGTACAATTTAAAAAGAAAAAAAATGCTGAATCGCATGATTTAATATTTGGAAAAGAAGTCGGTGTGTTATTGTAACATCACCGATGCAAGCAAATCGCGAGATAGCCGCGTTTGCTAACGATAATATTTCAAGGTGATTTCAGCGTTCGAAAAATAATCACGAGATGCTGCGTATACGAAGCGTTTGCTCGTTTTTAATATTATTTATTGGGAAAATTTAGAATTTCGCTCGCATCCGAGGCGTAGCCGCATCGAGGGCTCGACGAGAGCCAACAATAATCCCGAGCCCATTTACAATTTACTTAATAATGCATTGCACCGATCCACGTTAAAAGTCGAAGCCGCGCGGGTACGGCACAATTAATTTCCCAGCCGATGCGTCTAGAAAAGAAAACAGGTTTCTCCTATTAGAAGCAGCAAAGTAGACCCTTTAGGGAGGTGGGGGGGGAGACGATTATTTTTCTCCACAGCGCTGGCTCTCTCGCAGGGCATAATGAAACTGCCGAAACGTCATTAGGTCAATTTCACGCTATATCCCGAGCCTGGAATCATCCTCTACCTCCGTCTCTCCTTCGGCCGCTCGTGATTTCAATTTAAACGCTCGCAGCGCGCGCAGCCTTATACCTTCGAAGTGAATTCAATGTTAAATAGCAGTTCGAACGCTTTTACCCCTTTTCCGTCTCTCTCTCTCTATCTGTTTGTCTCGCTCGCTCGCTCCTTACGCCGAGGAACGGAGGCTACATAACGACTGGTTCTCAACGACTGAACTTGATTCTCACGAGCGCGAGGAAGAGGGAGAGAGGGAGCGAGAGTAGTCTGTAAAAATACAGTTGAAGGCCCCGCGGCTCGCGCGACAGGCGTAAAACTCCTTGGCCATGAACGAAAGCGAAAGAAAAAGAGAAAAAGAGAGGAGGGGGGGGGGGAGGGCGAGAATTGGCGTAGGTGGCTGCCGCGAACTGACCAGCGCAACGCTCTCCCGGGGACGCCCGGCTCTTTCGGTACCGCTGACTCGCTAAAAGAGCTCCGTGTTTACACGGAAATTTACGAAACACATGCAAATGCCGAGGCTGACGAAGCGCCGGCCGTCTGTTGACGCTGATAGAGAGACGAGAGAGTCGCCGAGGCGCGGAGTGGATTATGCGGGGGACTACTGTGACGAAAACCAGATGGACGCTCTCGTTGGGAATGCTTTCGAGCGCTTAGTGCCTTCGGACACGGTTTCGAAACTGGGTGAATCTTGAGCGAAAGTACGACGTAACTCTACTTTTTTAGCGAAACTAAAAAGGGTCTTTCTTTTATTTAAACAATAAAGACGATAGATACTGCCATTTTTCAGAAGTTTCTATATATTTTTTTTTTATAAGTACTGCTGAATAAAAAGTTTTTAATTAAGAGGAAACGATTAATCATTCAAGAAAAGAGCAAAAAAAACGATGAAATTACTTCGAACTGAGCTAAATGTTTAATATAAGTGTACGCTGAAACATTTTATTTATCGGTGACGGTTTAGAAATTAAAATTTATAGATTCAACAAGATGAAATAAATGTATTCCTTTTTGGGATGACGAAGCAAAATAATAAAAAAAATTGATTGACGTAAATAACTGACAAGCTTGATGTAAAAAAAGTATGCAGGTATACACATCGGTTTGAATAAAAAAAAAAATCCAAAAGATAATAAATATCATTAATCTATTTTGAAAATTAAAACAATCTTCAAGAGTGATACTGATTAATACTTTTGAACATGTCATAAGCAAATATTAAGATTTAGAGAGAGTCATCAGCTTAATAATAAGTTGTACGATTTAAAAAAAAAATTCTTTCAGTCGATCGCGATGATTCAGGTGTTACGCAAACTTAAAAAAATCTACCATTATACTCATTAGTATTCATACCACGGATTCTTGCATTTAAAAACTCACCGCAGTAATTAATTACGAGCTCCGAGCTCCGGTTAATTTTTTTTTTTCTTTAAATCCGTGCCCTGCTGCATAATATCGCATTCTATTCAGCATAGTTTTATTGCTTGGAAATAGTCCGCTGCACATGGGAACGCGGGCGAAAATAGCTGGAAATGCCATTTCACTCTCGACGAGTTCAAAAATACCCGCGCACCCGTCCTCTCTCCATCTCTCGGAGCGAGGACTTTGAAAACGCGTTTGCAGAAATATCTGGCAGCGTTTTCGTCGAGCGGAATCGAGGCGGAGGTGCAAAAAAAAAGGACCGAGCACGGCCAGGTAAAAAAGAAACGGTCCCGACGCGAAAGGTCGATTTACTTTTTTTTCGCGTCGCAACCGTCCGCAAAAAAGAAGCGGAAGCGCAACGTCGCCGTACGGCCGCAGCGTGTGCGCGCCTCTGTGGATCAGATCAGCTGTGGAGAGCAAGGAGAGCGAGAAAGAGGGAAAACGGCCGAGGGAGAGGACGACGTAAGGCTTCCTTCACAATTTCGTCTGCATTTGAAAGTATCGCTTATGAATGTCATACATTGACTACGTGATTTAATTGAAACATTTTCAGGGGGAGGTGCTTTAGGCGGTTGCAAATGAGACGAGTTCCTGAATGTAAAAATAAACAAAGTATTTTAGAGCTTTATTGCACGTTAAAGCTGCGTTATCATGTGTGCATATCTTAACAATTTTTTGCAGGTGTATGGCATTTTACTTACTTAATACCTTTTTGTTATACTATAAGATATCGAACGATGCTAAAGGCTAATAAAAAATTTAACTATTAAGACAATTATTCTTCATAAGAAGTACTCAAATTTTTTGCTTTTATTTTTATGTCAACTCCATTTATGTATGCATTCAATTTGCAGACGATGATTTATGTAAGTAGATTGATCTTTACTACATCACCTCATCACCTTAAATGAAGAAAAAAAAACTTAAAAAAAAAGACTTCTTTTAATTTACTGGACAAAAACTTTACCAGAACCTGATAAACTCGAAAAATTATTTGTATTATCCCTTCGATAAATTTTTTCAAAATTATACTTTTCGTTAGATAGTAAAAAAATGTATCCCTCGTTTTCTTTTTCAGGACGAAGCACAGCAATTTGACAGCTTCACCGAAGCTGTCATGAAGACAGTCTAAACCAAGCGACGATTCGATCGGCAGCGACAGCTACGACGGCAAACAGCGAATCTCGGCGCGGCTCGGGACGACGTCGGACTGCTCTCTGCGTCAGCCGCATCCGCGAAAGGAGGAAGAAGGTGCCGGAGAGAGGCGGTCCTATAAAAAGCTATCGTGCCTGACCTCCCGCAACCGACGTTCCCTGTCAAATGTACGCGATATAATGGGCTCCGCGCACTTTTTTTTTTTTTTTTGCTTGTTTGCCGCCAATATTTTTTATCGATACACTTTTACGCCGCGCCCGCGGATAAGATACAGCAACGGTACGGATATCAGCCGTGAGTTTTGAACTTTCCTCGCGCGAACATGTGTTTTTGTTGATGTTTTTATTGTTGTTTTACTCCGTCGGCGAGAGGAAAAAAAAGAGGCAGATAAAGGCGTGGATAAGGCTTGTTTCAACCAACTGGAGTCGGTCGGCGATTACCGTATTTTTCGTCTGTTGCAATTTGCACTATCGTAGCTCGCACTTCTCTCCTCGGGTAGGAACGAAATTTTCAGCTTTTTCCCTGGATGTTATCTTTCGCTTTAAGTTCCGACTGTTTCTTGTTTATAATTTCTTGTAATAGTGGTAAGCGACATTTTTTTCGAGGCGACTTAAGTCTAAGTGATTCTTGCACATTTTTCACTTGCCAGTAGATTAAAAAAACTTGTAGACCTTTTTATTGATGTAATTTTTTCTCTAGGAAATAAGTTTTTTTGTTATAATTTTTTAAACTTAAAACGTGGTAAGTAACGATTTTCCAAAAAAAATTGGATTATCTTAAATAAGAAATTATTTGCTATTTCGAGTGCAATCACTTCGGACGTCAATAATTGTTTCATCGAACCAGGCTTTTCTTTCTAAGAACTAGCGGGAATCTAGATCGTATACATTATCTCAACTAAAATAGATTAAAACGCACGTATAGGTAAATGACTGTAATGCCGCCATACATTCTATATCCGATCGTTGCAAGAACCATTTTACCGATAATCATTAGGTCGAATGAAATTAAAAAATTTTTAACCGTGCCTAATTGCCTTATCTAATTATCTCTTCAAAACTGAAAACTCTAGGACATTCAGCGAAATTAATGAATTATATTTAATACGTCAAAAGCAGCGGAAAAAAACTTTGACCATGATCCTACAGTCGTCCTCTACTGAATTCCAGCTGGTATGTTTTATTTATTTTTTTTTTTTTTTTTACAGGCGTGTGCATATCTTATGTAGATATGCGTGTACACGAGGGACAAGCCCGCAGGCGTCCGTCCGCTCGGCAACGCACGCGGTGTAATTCGGTCGTCGCAGTTTTCGTTGTCGAGGAGCGTGACGCTCGCGATTTCCCAAGGTCTCCCCGGCGGCTGCGATTTTTCAAGGTCGATGCCTGCACCGCGCCGGGGACACTTTTGTTTAGAGTGTACGCTTTAAAGGCTAATGCATATTCCGAATAGCCGCACGCGCTCCTCCCGTATGCGTATATATATATACAACACACATCGCCGCTGCAGCCACGTTGATCGTTTGCTCCGCGCTAAAAGCCTTTTTTTGTATACGCGGTTTCCGAATGCACGCCGCGCGCGACCTCATATATGCGTATAAAAGCGCGGAGGGCTATTTTAGCCGGGCACTCGCGCCCGGATAACGAATTCAGCTCGCTCGAAGCCTCTAATCCGTTCCGCCGCGACGAATCGTCGCTTATTTAAATAGATCCTTCCACTTTTGCTTTCTTCCTCTTTTCCGCGGTTTCACTGCGTTTTTTTTTTTTTTTTTTTTTTTTATTAAAGCGGCGAATGAATATTGCACGCGGGAAAACGGTTTTTCGAGAGTCGCCGCGGAGCCGCCTCACGCTCTAAAATTAATTTTTGCGAACGGGGTATGAAAATAGCGAGAGGCCGACCGCGATTGACGCGATAAACGAGCGTCGTTTTTGTGAGAAAAACGGGGGCCACCGGCAAAAATCATTGCAAAAAGCACTTATCAGTTGGAAGCCCGACCACTCTAATTACGTTCCACTTGTAAACAAGCGCGGCATAAATAACGATTTTACGCGCGGCGGCAATGAAAGCAGCAGCCAGAAGTGAGCGCGCGCGAGCTACTATTCTAACGCGTGTTTATTGCGTATTGGATAAGTAGAGTCGATACATCTCAGGCCGTTGTACTGAGCGGTTTAGTATCTATTAGCGCGTGTACGATCTCGGAGTCGCGCAGAAAAAAAGGGGCAAACACCTCTACGTTCGGCCGGAAAACAAATGTTCGCAAAAGCAGCAATTCGCTCCAATTAAGCCAGATGTGTATGAGAGAGATTAATTGACGCGGCTTTTCCGAATGATTTATGAACACACGCAGAGCGGCTTTTTTTCTGCTGCAACTGCCACTCGTCCGAGGGCTGTTCGAAGGGGGTCATCGCGAGAGGTTCTCCTCCGCGAGGAAAAAGCAGTACATCCGCGGCCGATTACCATTGCAGCGCGTTCTCCCCGGATATACATAAATAGATAAACCTTAACTCGATTATTGGCAAAATTTCCATCCACGAAAAAAAAAAATGATGTTTGGCGAAATATTACATGCACATCGTATTTAGTGACCGATAATGATTATCATTTTATTTTATTATAACATTCCTTATTTAAGCATTTGAAAAATTAAATGCGAACTCGTAAAGTAAGAACTTCAAAATTTTTATTCAATTTGTATACAAAATTTCGTCCAAAGTCCGTATTAAGTTGATCTGAGCTTTTTAAAAAATTCTTGACAATTGTATATACGCTTAATTAAAATCACGGGTAATCGTAATAAGAGTTAGACTAAAACTACTAAAATTATAGGGGGGTACAATCGAAAATAAAAAAGCATAAAATACTGAAGATTTAAAATATCACCAGGGGAAAGAGAGAGTGAAAGAGAAAAGGCGTCGACGCGTGGTGTGTCAATGTGCGTGTTTGCGCGCAGCGGTGATGGGGGCAAAGAGAGGCAGGCAAGAAAATCAATTTTCCTCCGGTATTAGCTTAACGCGCGCCGGCCTAATCGGTCATCCTCGCCAATTACCCGCGAACGCTTTTTCGTAGGTCGGTAGATGCTAACGCTCCTCTTCGCGATCGTCGCCGGATAAAAGGCCGAGCGGTGGCTTCTCTCTGCGTGTGTTTGCACGCGCTGGCCTGCAGCGGCGACGGTCCTTGACGTTTTTGTCGGCTCCCCGGACGAGCAGATCGCTAATTTGTTTTTCACGGAGTAAGAGGGAGCCGACAGGAAGTCGCCGGCGGTATAAGAGAAAGATCCCGGGTATCGATTGCTTTTTCATTTCTATATTTTAGAGATAAGATATGGACGGGAGGAGATCTCCGCGGGAGATAGAAAAAGAGCATCGATTCTTCCGAAAAAAATTCATTAACAGTAATAAAAAAAATTCATTAAAAGCATCAAGGCTTTCTCAAAGGGAATAAATGTTACTTCTTGCAGGATTTGTTTTTTATTCTTATCATAAACTTTGCGATAAACTGCCGCGCAGCTCGATTCAATTCCAAGCGAGCCCTGGAAAGTATACCTTCCGTCTTCCTCAAGCTGTTCTCTCCGGGAGTTTTTGAAATTCGCAGTGCAGTTCTGGAAAGAAGCATCATCGGTGCCTTCTCGAACATCGATCATCGGTTAAACAATTTTCGCGCTAAGACCGACAACGAGAAAGGGTGGTAAGAATAAAAGAAAGGTTTGCAACAAAGAGGCTTGCGCCCGATCGGTGCCCGATCGTAAAGAGCCTAGGCTCTCGCCGCACGACGTTTCCTTTTCCCGGCGATGCGATCCGCGCGCGATCCCTCGGCCCTGACAGTCGCCTCGCTCGTCTCGGGGTCCGTGCCTTCTCGCCGATAGGAAAGAGAAGGCGAGAGCCGCGGAGCCTCGTGGCGGAAGAGGTGCAACGAGACTCTTTAAAAGCGCACGCCGGCCACGACCGCGACGAGAGACTGCCGAGAGGAGGCGAGTTAAAAGGCCGGCGTCGCTTTGGGATCGCGGCGCGTCTTCCTCGTTTCCCCGGCTCTTTTTCTCCCGAGAGAGAGAGAGAGAGAGAGAGAGAGAGAGAGAGAGAGTAACCTCTTTTTTCTTGCCTCACACCGCACCGACAGGATTGTTTGTCCATTTACTCTGCGGCGCCGGTGACCAATGTTCCGCGAGATTTTAAGCAGCTCGCTCGGTCCTGCCGGTATAAAACTCAAGAGCAATGTATCAAGTGGAGTGGAGTCATTTCGTCCTATCCTTCTGGCAATATTTTAAGTGTAAAAAATAATATACTTTGCTACTTAATTTTTTTAGCTGCAGATCAGGAAAACATTTACAAGATACGAATGTTTTTAAATTCTAAAGTTTATTATTTCATATAATCGTAATTTTTTTACTTGTTTACCCCTCTCGAGCGCAAAAGACAATATAAATATGCATTAGTTACCTTTTGCATCTTATCTTATCAATTTGTGCATTAAAAGCGACGATAAGATAAACTGTATCAGATTGTTTGCAATGGCTTTTTATTGCAATAGCAAGCTTTGCATTAAGCTCTACAATGTATTTTTTATTTAATCTTCATCTAAAGCCGCCGGTAAAAGTATATTCACAGACGAATGCAATTCATTTGAACTCTTCCCCAAGGATATAGTCGTTAGTCGAATAAAAATGTTCCTCAATAGTCAATGTCACCGTAGGAACAAAAAGACTCTTGACATTGTAGCTAAATCGAACGTAAAAACCTGCAGCCTATATATAGAGTGGCCCGAACGACAGTCCAATAATAATTGTCAAAGACTTCAAAGTACGATTTTTACAATCCGAGCCGTTTACTAACGAAAGTCAAATTATCCCGAAGTTCCAAAAAAATAGGAACCCCTCTGAAGAGCCGGTGGATCAAAAAAATAATTCCTGGCGCAACCTGCACTTACCGTTCCGTCACGGCCGGTGAAAAGCACGTGAAAAAAAAAGTCCTGGGGAGGGTGTGTGAGAAAGCTCCGCGGGAAAAGTCGAATGCGACGCCCGTCGCGTTGAAAAATCACGGCAATCGATCACGCACCGCGAAAATAATTTTCGTGAGAGAAAGAGAGAGAGAGAAAGAGGAGAGATAGCAAGAGGGAGCGCCGAGTTTTTCCGGGGAGCCGGTTTCGCACTGGCCTTGAAATATCGCCTCGATCGATCCGCACACTCTATGGAGTCCCATCAAGACGATCCAATTACGGTTTACTCGAGGAGAAGGAAATCAACGAGCTCCGCGCCCCGTGACAATTGACGAACGCGCGTGTACTAGGAAAAGCGATTTTATCCCCCTCCCGCCTCCCGCGCACGTGCGATGTATGTCTCTTTTTTCTCGCTCAGACGTCTTGTTATACCTGCGCTGGGTCCTTGCGCAGTCCTTGTAAATTATTTTTCACCTATCCTGACACGAACCGTTAATTATGACGTTTTATTTTTCATTTGTATTTCATTTAGTTTTATCGTCTCGTGTCGAGGGACTCCTAAAATGGACGATGTGTCATAACTCGATACGAATGCGATAATTTAAGGCTGCCTTGTATTTCGTTTAATTTTAATGATTTTATTATGAAATCGAAATTTTAATCAACACGCAGATGAATGTATAGTAGGAAGAGAAAAAAAAAACTAGTACTGTCACAGCAGATTTAAATGTTAAATGTTTATAAAAAAAATTGAAAAAATTATGTGGCTGAAATATTGTTAGGAACGGAACATTAGGTAAACACATTAAACTTGTAGATTTTTATCTCGACGGACTCATTTATTTTCGACATGCATGACATTTTTAAAAACGCCGCTACTTTACCTTTGGCGTACTGAATCAATAAGGGGCAAAGACCTTACGGCTTACCCCACTGATTCACCCATTATCTTTTTCGATAAAATGACATTTTCGTTTTAGCCTTCGTTATCGCTGATTTGTACATACATAATTTTTACTGCGTATTTGTCTTCGTAATTGTGTTGGATGATAACGCACATACTGACGATTAAAAATCTTCTTATGCATGCAAATAATAAATGTTCCGTCAAATTTTTAATAAACACAATAATCCCTATTGTTATTTAGTTATTAAAGAATTTTCAGTTACCACGAAATTTCTGCAATAAGAGATATTCAAACTCACGATTGTATTGAATTCATATAAAAAAATATTTTTAGAGAATGTTTATATCTAAAAAGTAATAAAAAATTACGTATGCGCATAAATTACCCCTCAACTCCTGAATAACGATTACTATATATCAATATCAATAAACAGCGCGGATGCTTCAAAACAATCACGGCGTAAATGCGGCATCGGATGATCGTTCTTTTGTATTCTCGCAGATTGCCTATCGATTTTTCATACGCGAAGAATGGCTCGCCGGGCAAGAGACTTAGCGAATCGTTATTGCCAGATGAAAATCTCCTTATTATTTATGCACGGGCGCGATACGATGCGAGACGGCGAAGGAATGCGAGAAGTCGTTGGTAAAGGCTTTAATGAGTTAATTGAGCTAATTAACAATACAAAGAATGGGCATAAGAGCACCGGCAAAAAATGCCGACGTAAACTCGTTTTGCGCAAAAATAAGCGATTAATTAATTTGAAAAAAGTGCGAGCGCGTGCGCGCGCCGAGCGATTCCGCGGCGGATAAGGGAACGGACTGGCCACTGTCCGATTGATAATAAATTGCATTTGCGTCGCGCGGCAGAAAAATATCGACCAATTGGTCGTGTGCCGTCTATGTTTACTCGAGCGTATTAAAGTGCCAAGTGGAAGAGATATGTTAATGGCATGTAAATAAATACATGCCGGAGAAGCGGTGCTGAGGAAGATGAGAGAAATGCGTCGAAAATGCCAATGGACACGGCTCTTTATTCAGCCGAACGATTAGAATGGAAATAGACGTTCTCTAATTAACTGCGCTGCTTTCGGTCTTTTCATATATGTATAATAAAGTAATCGGTTACCCGCGATAAAGCCACACCAAGTAACACGCATCTTTCCGCGAACTCGAATAAAATAATCAAACGAACTCTCAATTTTATTGCGCTTCGTTCGTCATATTGGAATCTCTGTAGTACTTTCTTTTCATTTCTGTTGATTCGAGCGGCAAAAATACAGCGCTTTTTTATTCTTTGTGCAATTTTTAGTTTTATATTCCGTCGAGCTGTGAATAATATTTGTTTTCCCGCGTGTTTTCCTATACGCGGATCAATATTTATGAACAAACTATTTTACTAAAAATATATAAATGAAAAAACAAAGTTAAATCGTATAAAGAATCAAAATCAATTGACTTATTTCTGGCACATAATAATCTTACGTAATTGAGTCGGCGCGTTGAACATGCATGAACCAATGAAAATTCTAATTCCGAGAGAAAAGAAAGAAGCAAAAACAACTGATTTTCTGGTCGTCGATTCGTGCGACAGAAAGATAGAGCGGAAGTAATAGAATGTGCAAGCGGATAACCGCTCTTATCCGCACGCAATGTGCGAACTCCATACATACTAAAATTCACGCTGAATTTTCTACCATTCGAATGAAAAATAAATTCTCTAGTTTAAAATGTTTTTTTTTTTTTTTTTTTATTTTCAGATTATATGTAGCATATGCCGCGCTAAATTATATTTGCATTGAAATAATTTTCTCACGCGTGCAATCTCAAATGAGTAAATAGCACGCGGAGTAACGCAAAATTGAAAGAGCCAATGACGCAAGCCCGCGCTTTCGAGAAAAGAGAAGAAAAGGGATGTATAAAAGAATGAGAGAAAATAGGAGCACATAACTCAGCTGAGTGGGTGAAAAAAGAGGCACAGAGGGGGAGAACACGAGCGCCCCGATCAAAGAACCGCAGCGGCGTCTCGGTCTCCGTCTCTGCGGGGCGAGCGGCAAATTATCAAACCGCAAACTCCCATCGCCGCTTGGTCGATTTGCCCCGGCGGCCGGTCCCTGCGCCGCGAGCCTCACGCTACCACACCACGGCTTATAAAAAGAAAATTGCCTAAACGTCCTCCTCCTCCGCTGCTCCCGTTTCTCTTTCCTCCCGCTTTTTTTTGTTTGCGTATAGTCAAACAGCTGCTCGCACACCGTGCGAATTCGCCCGAGAGCCTCTCCGCGCGATAATGTGTAACACACCTACTTCTTCGCTGCTTTTTGCTCGCGCCGAATGCCACACTCAAACGCAAAATTGCTCCATCCTCAGTAGTCGTCCGCGGCTCGAGGTGCGTATATACTTATATATAAAAAAAAAAGCAAAGCCGTGCGCATCTACTGCTCTAAGTGCATCCTTTGCGCGTAAGACGTAACTCCGTAGAAGCGGCGTAACGCGAGCGTAAGTGATATAATAATTCAAAGAAATTACGCTTTACGTAATTAGAAGAAAAAAAAATGAAGATAAACCGTCGAAACTATAAAACGCCGGGCTCTTGCGCAATCGATTGTAAAAGAATAGAATCTGTACGTAGAGGCAGAGCGAGGCGCAGTAAAAATCACTGTCCTCTTCCTCGCGACAAAAAGTCGAGTCGCCTATTTTCTTTTAGATCATCGAGCGCTTCGATCTCACGCACAGCCGCCTAATTGCCCACCTCGGGCCGCCGCGATCCCATCGACGCCGAGGCGTAACTCACGTTTTTCTTCTTTTCCGATGGGCTCGATCGCGAAAGCCCGCGATGAGCCGCGCCGAGCGAGGGGAAGCGAGTGACCGAGTGCGCGCGAGGCCTTGAACCCCGGATAGCCACGGGGACGAAGGACGAGCCGCTCCTAAAAATATATACATGTATATACACCGGCGGACGAAAATCGCAGCGCCTCCGGTGATGATGCACCTCGTATCTCACTGTTTTCTTCGCTAACGATGCTTAGGAGTTGTGCCTTTTTAATTACTAGAATTTCAGATAAAACGAACTAATTTGTATGCTGTTTATATTCATTAGTTCTTCATTTTGGCTATATATCACGCGCTTTTATTTTACTTTCTTAGATTTTTATTCGAGAGTGAACGAATCGATGCTTCTTCTTTTTCTTTTGATAATTTTTGATACTCTTTTAATTAAAGCATAAAAAGATGGGCCTTCGAACGACCCGCACTCATAACCATGTTTAGGAATTTTAATGAAACTTGTTTATAATGTGGATTTGAATTTACCGTTGATTTCTCGAAATTGCGTATATAAGGTTACACGATTTTCAGTTTTAATTTCAAAGGATAATGGCTCCGCTATTATGTATAGTTTTAATTAGAAAAAGAGTTTATATAAATGTATGTAACTGCAAGGCATATACTCTTATAAGTTTTCTTCGTTAACCTTTTATTGCTGGCCTTAAACTGCAAGGTTATGAGAGTCAACATGTGCACTTTAATACGTCAAGCAGCATGGAAACATATTTAATGCGAGGAAAAAAACGTTTTACTTCACAGTTATTATATATCGAAAAACCTTAACGACATACTAAACTGTTATAAATCCTTGATTCGATAAAACGTTGAAGAACGCGATAACGAGTGCATAATAAAACTTTCGTCGATTTTCCTTCGAAGGAAATATACATATCACAGCTGCTCTATTCTTTTTTATTGTATTAAAATACTTTGACAAATTCCACGTCTTACTTAAGAAGAGCAAGGCATTGCTCTTAGAAAAAAAAAGCAAGCAAAAAATTTCACTTGACATAACAGCCCGTCGAACGTCATTTCAGCGAATCTAATTATCAAATGAGTTTCGCGCGAGCAATTCCGATCGAGTCCTGCGCGCACGCGATAAAATAAAAAAATAGGCTATGGCGCCAAGGCGAGCTCGAAAATCCAATGACACTATGCTAATTTATTTCCACTTAGAAAGGGATTCACCGGGACTCGATTCGAGCCAAACCATTTGCACCGGCTTAAATTCTCGGCGTATCCGCATTGCAAGTCGAACGAGCACGAATGCGAGCTCCGATAGTTTTATGCGCTCGGAGACGATTACGCATTCATATTTGTAATTGAGCTGACGTTGCAAAAGAGTGCTTTGATACGAGCTTCCGGCGAGTCGTTAATTAATCTTTATAGTGCGACTGTTGCCACGCGCGCAGCTTTTTGCACGATTCTCTTTTTTTTCCCTTAAATGGTCATATTGACTTTTCTTTAATAATTTACATTATTGATGATTATTGTATAATATATATCTGGAAAGATTATGCAATATAATAGTTTACATTATTATTGAACGAATTTTACATATGTAAATAATGAATTCAAAAGCTTCTGCTTCAGTAATCAGATTAATAATTATACTTAATAAAACGATCGATCGCAAAATTTTAATATTTACAAAAGTTTGTAAATCGTTTAAGCAAATAAAAATACACAATTTTTTAAATTCATTATCCTTATCACTCATTTTATTTTGATATTTTGAAGAGGTTTAAATCGATGTTAATGAGTTGTTTACTTTACCTTTAACTTGCCTGACTGCTTTTGCTTTCTTCTGTCTAATTTATTATTGTGGTGTTTTTATT
>JAWWEN010000038.1:1046688-1145054 GCA_035582955.1 Sycophila texana
AAGTTGCCGAAACGTTGCGCACGAACGCCAATATACATTTGAACTCATTAACATCGATTTAAACCTCTTCAAAATATAAAAATACACAATATTTACATAGAAATTTCAGATATAGTTACTAAAATTGTTGGCTGCAATTTTGGCGAAAGAGAGAGAGAAAAAAATATGAAATACCCTCCGAATAATTGGCAGATTACAAACTATTCGCCGATGCATATTTGAAATAACTCGGTGCAAAGGCGACATTGTGGGACGCGGAGGTCGGCACGGCCCGGCGAATAGTCTTGTCGAACGTCCAACGGGATATGTATATATACGCCGAAAGATACGCCGTTGAGTTTATGCGCGCGTATCTGTGTACAATTAAATGCGACGAGCAGTATCGTGCCTTCCTCGCGGCCCCCCCGATATGCATCTTCCTTTTCGAAAAAAAAAAGAAGCACTCAGGAAGCTCCAACATCGTCAATTTTCGATCAAGCGGCCCGCGAGCGCGTGATCCCCGACCTTATCGCCGTTAATTGAATTTTTATAGCCGTCGTATGTTTTTCGGGCACAAGGTCCGAAACACGCGTGCCGTCCGAGCGATACAGTTGTGCGCACACCGCGCTTGTATAGGAAAAAAAAAATAAGAAGCGCGAGGAGCTCGATAATGTATTAGTTATTGCGCTTCCAAGGTGAAGTCTTATCAGATGCGAAACTTCCACATCATTGCGGACTGTAAATCTCGGACTTGTGTCTTTCGGCGCGAGGCTGAAATTGATAATGTAATTTTTTTTTTAATGCGGGGTGTAACTATGTTGATGCAGATTGAGGTTCCGCGATGAGCGGAATTGCTAAATATTTTACTGCCTCTTTTTCACGACGATGTAGATTGCTTCCAAGGCTGGCCGATATGCATCTTGGCATTAATAAACTTGAAAAGAGAGACACTCTTTAAAAAAAAAAAAAAAAAATGCGTTGTTTCGTAGGAAATAAAAGGAAGCGTTTAGAATTCATATACGCCGTTTACGATGAAAAATGATGCAAAATTTTTTATAGTCTCGTACAATCACCGTATCAATCAGTGCACTTATTATACTCTTGAATAAATTTGTTTAAACCAGTATAAGACTAGTCGAGTCCCAAGCAGCTCGGGCAAAAAAGAAAGGAATTAAAGTAAGATTCGAAGTAAAGAATCGCAATGGAGTGCCTCGCGGGCCTCGTCGCGAGCGGAAGGAGGCAAGAGGCTCGGCGGAGGAGGAGGAGGGCCCTTCGGATATAGGCACGCGCGGGACGGCCGATCGGCGCTGGCGATAGCTCGAGCGTTTTTACGCGTGTAGGGTACACGCGCGTTCGAGCCGATAGTCCGCCGATCGAGCGGGACTCGGTGCGCCTTATTCGCGGGGTTAATTACTGCAAATACCCAGCGCAATTTGTGCGCGTCCAAGCGACTGCTCGTTATCGATTGAATGCGCGTTGGCTTATCGGGACGCAACTGCAGAGAAGAGAGAGAGAGGGGGGCTCGATCGTTAGTCCTTTTTACTTATAGTCCTCCAAGGCCCCGGCTCGCAGCGGGCGCGTATTTTTCGAGTTGATGGGCCGCTGATTTCGAGGCGCACTTGTGTGCGATGCGCGCGGCCCATTGTCTTTCAACTGGTGCGATTATTTGCTTTTTTTTCTTCTTTTACTCTCTTAAAGACTTGTTATTGTCTTGCGGTTTAGGCTTGCAGCGACTTTTTGAAGGAAAAGATCAGCGAATTTTCGTCGAGGAGGAGAAATTATGTGTGGAACGGCTTTAGGTTTCGTAAAAAAAAAATAAAAGTTGTGCAGTACGTCTTACATAAAACAAAAATTGAAACTTGCAAGTCGTTATTTAACGATTTTCTCACGAAATAAGAAGATTAACCTCAATATGTTTTACTTAGGTGTAAGAATATGCTAATGAGACGTGTTACATGATTCACGTCGGGAATCGTATGTCATACGTACTCACGCTTTTGCTGATATCTGTTGAAAAATACTTTTTGCTTTCAGCGTGAAATAAGGCCTATTTAATTATAGTCTTCAAACTACCGTTAAATGCTAGGCTTATATGTTTAAAATTATGTAAAGCAATCAGGATGTGAAAACAAAAATCAAAACAATTTTCGCTTAAATATAAATTGAAGTCTCTGGTGACCACGTGTACACGTAAACCAGTGAGGAGTTTTCAATCAATTAACATTTGAGTTATACTCATAAAAAAAATTGTCTAATCGATTATATCTGCCGCTCAATATGCAAATTACTGCCGGCTAGGCTTTCAATCAGTAATTAAACACAAAAACCTATAGAATCAAAGCTTGAAAAAAAAAAACATAAAATTACGTTTCGAATGTCAAGAATACGAAGTTTCTTGTTCGGTGTACTGTTCATTCAAATGACTTTCCCACACTTCGTCCTTTTTCATCGACATTATCGCATTATATTCTGTGATTTAACAATTTTTTTTCGCCGACTACTCGCGTAATTACAAATGATTTGCGAACTGTATACCATTGCGTAAGAGCAATAGAGATATATTGTAATAACATAATTGCGACGAGGCGATGCCGTGTAGGTTGCGCTATCATAAGCGTGTTTACAATTCTGTTATCCCCGCTAATTTATCGCGCTCCTTGTTCTCCTCTCGCTCAAAAAGACCTCCAGTCTTGATTACAATTTCAAATATCAAGCCGAGCATTGTACTCTCCCCCTATTCAATTGATAAAAAAAAAAGGGAAGAAGAACACCGCGAGCCTGAAAGCAAACAATTTTTCCTATACGCGCGTCCAATTCCTCGAAGAAGCTCGGCAGCTCGTAACGCTCGAGTGAAAATCAGATACGCAAGTAGTCGAGATAAAGGCGGAGGCGAAGTAGTATAAGAGAAAATAAAAATCCGGAGGATCCGGCCGATGGAATCGACGCTTTTAATTGAGCATTAATAACTTGTGTAATTAAGCCCAATGAAAGCGCGCGATGAATCGACCTATCGCGCGCCCATCGACGGGGAAAAGAGGGAAAAGTATCCCGGCTCGTTCCCCCCGCGGTATCGCAATATCGCGGCCCCGGTCCTGACTGCAGCCGGCTCCGCGCCTTTTTCTCCCCGCATCCGATCGAATCGCCACCGAGTGGATACGCACCAAAGCAAAAGCGAATCCCATTCGCGCTCGTCGCCTTCGCATCCCGTGAAAACAAAAATTAAGTTTACTCGAAGATCATGATTGCATTAAGCCCAGATTGATATTTTTACAGTCATTTTATTTTTTAAAGTCAAGAATTATTTTAAAAGCTAGTATATGAACATTAGATGTAGTTTTTTACACAAATTGCGAATAACATTTTTTAAGTCCTTACTTAATGAACTTATTTTATTGTACTAAGTTTACTTATTAAATTTTTTTTAAATGCAGAATGTTAAAATTAAATGAAAAATGATAATTGCTATCGGTGACTTTACATGCTGTTTATATGCCAAACTTTTAAAAACATAGTTGGCTATGTTTAGAAAGTCTCACTGGCCGCGTTAGGCATAAACTTCGTGTAAACTTTATCCTAACTTAATTTTTTTTACACGGGACGTCCTCCTTAACGCTCCGCACCGACGACGGAGAATATCAAGGACTCTTCACGCTTGAGGAGCTGACACGGCCTAGGCCTTACCCGTGCACCGGCTCGTCTTCGCGCGCAGGGACGTTGGCGGAAAAAAATGCCCAAGAGGATGGGAGGAAAAAAAGAAACGACGCCGGATGGTAAATCAAAGGCGAAGGGTGTATTAACCAATTGTTATCTAAGCGTCTATTTACCTGTATCTAAGTGTTCGTCCGTTTGACTCGCTTATCTACATCTGATTTACGGAGTGTACCGCTGCTTGTCCGCGCGTGTCTTGCCGAGTTTGTTAATTTATTTTGCCTTCTTTTTTCCTCCCTCCGCGCGCTATTGCCACACACTCGGACACCTCAACGTCTCGCTGAATGGAATCGTCTCTCGCCGAGATATACGCCAGGTGGATCTGACTTTTCTATTAAAGCGGCGGCTTTCAATGGTAAATCAAAAAGTTCGCGTGCGGAAATTTCGCGATACCGTACGCGCGATTATTTTTAAGTGGCTAAAATTGACCTTCGTCTGTTTTCCTAAAAAAAGAGGATATAAATCACACGAAGAAATTTGAATCCGAACGCGTCCAAGAATCCGACAATGTTATACTGCAGCACTCGAGCTCGAAAAAGAACCGTTGAACAATGACAAAGTTTAAAAACTTTTTCAAATGTTTGCTGAAAAAATAAAAGCTAGCTAATTGTCGAGAAACAATGTTGCCAAAAGTCGCATCTAACAATAAGAGCTATTAATCATGATTGCTCCGCTCGGCTAATTTAACAGCGCAAACTCCTTCCTCCTTGAAGGCACGCACAAGCACATCAGGGGTCTCTTTGCCGTGTCTGCAGGCACGATGATGATACATTTGCAGCCGCATGCCGTCTCGGCGCGTTCTTTCCATCCTCCCCCCCGACCTTTTTCCCCGGCCACGTTCGCGGGAGCGCCTAGCCCATCTCGCCCGTGAGCGAGCCTAGCATCTGCCGGCCCGCGGCGTCATCATCATCATCATTATCCCGCGTGGCCCAATTTACATTGCATTATCAGAAATTGCGGGGGCCAAGGGTGCCCGCTCGCGCGGAAGAAGGGAGATAGCGAGAAAGTCCGAGCGCGCGTTTCGAGCCCCTCGGCGACGGGCCTCCGCGGAGCCTCGTTTTATTCCGCAAATAATATGTCGGCGGGAGGAGGAAGGCCTGGAAGGCCCGGCGCTTCCGACAGCCCAGGCCCCGCGAGAGAGATTCCGCGGCGGACTGCCGCCACGAAATTCTCGGAGGCTGCGCGCGGCTTGCATCGTAGAGCTGACGGAAATATTATTTACATAGGAAGATTAATCATGCACTTCCTGTATCGTGTATCACTGATAATGCCGAGCCGAGCCGCGAGGAGGGCTGACTTTGACTGACGAATTGGAGAGTCGAACGTTTTATTGCCGTTTATTATTTTCTAATTATATAACCCGTCGCTTTGCGGGATCATACTTTTTCTCTCGTCTCGTTTCTGAATTTAAAAAAAAAAAAGATTTATTTAAAGATTAATCAAAAGAGCGTCGATGCTTCTGAGCTTCTCTTTGACGAGTATAGATTTGTTCCATTTATTCGTTGGATGGTTCGCGGGATGATACGAGGATAAAGAGGATGCGAGACTTTTTTTTTCTTAAATTCTTAAATCACCTCGATGCACTTTATTTTTTCCAGAGTAAGGTTGTTGCTATCAAATCACCCACGCCCCGACTGTCTAATAGTCTCCTTTATCCAGCTAAAACATTAAACCTGATTTTCCTTTCTCTCGCTCCTACTGCGTCCTTTGCCGTAATCTACGAGCTTGTACTGCGTTATTAATGTTCAGTGACAAATACAAAGAATGCAGTCCCTTCGTATTCCACTTTCCTGTCCGGCCACTTATTCTCCACGAATCCTCTCTTATCACGGCTGCACGCACTCTGAATTTTTCTAAATTTCATGTTTATATTGCCATATTTATCGCCTTGCTCGAACCCGCGAACTCTCTGACCGTAAAAAAAAAAAAAATGTCAGAATTGTACCACGGAACATTACGCTCCTGTTGCCCAATTAATTATCTTATCAGAGCAGTGCCCCCGCGACGGCGAAACGCTTTCCACGCGAAAAATCCAAATAACGAGAAAATGCGAGGCGGCGGTATTTCGGTGGTCCGGAGATCGTTATATAGGAGCACATGAGTCTCGGCGCTGTAAACATCAGAGAAATGCGCTCGTCTGGCGGCGGCCGGGTGCAACGCCACCGCGGACCTTGAGCGATATTATTTTACTGCGAACGTGCGCGAACTCTCCGCCTTGTTTTTGTCGCGCCCGGCTCTCGTTCGCCCCTCCTTTATAATGCACCACCGGCGCGATTTTCTTTTTTCACTTCAGCGGCAGTATGCACCGCCGGTCTCGTCTCATTTTTCCGGCGACCTCTCCTTTTCTCCAGCTTAATGATGCACTCTTACTCTTCTGCTTTTACATTATCATCTCATTCGTAATTTATTTCCATTCCCTCCCTTGCTCTTTCTCATTCAATTACTCGATCTTATTCGTCACTTTTTTTTTTACCTGCGCACAATGGCCTCGGCGATTCCCCCGGTTTTTTGCCTCTCATTCATTCTCGCGAGGGCCGCGCAGAAAAATCGGCAGCGCGAGTATGCATGACCGAAAATCGGCGGGAGCCGTGCCAAAGTAAACGGAGAAGACAATGGAGCGGCGGGAAAGTAGCTGATTTTTTGGGCATATCGCGTGCTTCGCGGGTGCGCATAAAAGATCGGCCTTGGGGATCGCGCACTCGCGAACTTGGATGAGCCTTCGAAAAGCAATTAGCCGCGAGCGCCCAGTGTTATATGCGGATTCGCAAAACTTTAATGACTTGCGCACTCGCCGGCCGTCCGCGGTGTTAATGGCTTCGAAAAACGCCCGAGCACCGACAGATGCACCCACCGGGAAAGTGCGCACCTCGGACGTTAATTAAGACAAGGCCAGGCCAACTTTTTTTTTGCGACCTACGTTGCACCTATGCACACACCTGCGATGCGACTGGAATTTTCTTAATTCGATCGGCGCCTTCCGCAGTGTCGCGCAGAAGAGGAGATGGTTTTTTTTTGCCCTCGAATGCATTACGCATCCAATACATTCTGAATTATGCAATTCGTCTTTTTTCGATCGTTCCGACTTAGCGTTTCGTAATGTCAATTGCGTTAAAATATTCTGGCAAAATAAAAAACTTAAATGATGTAATGTTCAAACCGGTACGTTTTAGGGAAAAATGGTGTTTATTTAAAAATTTTTGTCTCTCTACAAAAAAACAAAATTAATTTACTAGCGTATTAATGAAACTTAAAAGCGCGCGTTAAACGAAATTTATAACGTTCGTTGCAGTGTTTTGATAATAAAGGTCTTATCTGGCTAATCTGATAAGCTTGCATCTTATCGCTAATTCAACTTGGTGCATAATGACCTTAAAAATATCTCATCAGTCTGAATTTTATTTACATATGTCTTACGAAGCTATAAGTAAAATAAATGAGAAAATTTTACATTGAAACCGACCGCTACGAATTAGAAAAAAGATCGTTAATTGCGTATTAGAAGTTTTATTGGCACATTAAGATGTGACACATAAGATATGCCACTTTTTCCGTATTATCATTATACTTTTTCAATTAACTTGCATATTTCAAGTTTATCAGTTAATTCACTCAACGCGTAAGAGGTTTTAAATACAAATTCAAGGCTGCAGCGGGATTATTTATCGATTATTTGATGCATGATGTGCGTTATGTGCCATTACAGTCTTCATAATTTGAAATATTCATTAAACGACTACCAACGTCCTTAACCACTTGTGAATTTTATCGAGATAACAAGGAAAAGCATCTAAAATTTTCAATGAAAACAAGGAATTATCATTAATATAGTTTATTTATAAAACCATCTAGCGAATGTTTTATTCAAGGGGCCGTTGCGAAATTTCGCGAAACATAAAACTGCGCTGCACCTCCCAACTCCGTAATCCGTTCCCCGAAGCGCTCGTTAAATCAAGCGCGAAACTAAATCAGCATCCCGGAGCCCAATGAATCAACAAAATAGCTCCGGCCGGCAAATCGTCGCTCTTGCCAATGAAAAAGAATCTCGCGTTACGGCTGATAAGGGGGCATAATTCAGTTCGCTATCGGGCGGGCGTCGAGTGAAACGCCCGCGCGCGGCAATTACGTAGCGCGCGAACTTCCGCGAAAAAGGCGCGCGCGTGCCAAGAGAATCCGCGCTCCGCGAGGAAGTACACGCGCGCGTGCGAGGCCCCGATAAATTCGCGCGCGCGCGCGGCGGTCGGGGCGCCGGGAAAAAGTGCCCGCGAGAGACGCAAATAACGCGGAAACGCGCTCAATCGCGCCCGCGAGTGAAAAGATGCGGGCGCGCTCGCCCAAGGCCTTGGCGCGGCGAGCGCATGGCAGACGCCGGCCGTGACGCTAGCGCCGCGCGACTTGGCCCCGCGCGCTCCGTCGCTCCTTTTTTCGCGGCTCGCGCGAAACTCCGTCGGAGAGCTCGTTAGGTCCCCGAGGAGCTGCGCACTTGGGTGCCGACATGTGCCGGATGGCGAAAGAGCAGCCCCCGATATTGAAACAGCGAGTTTTGCGTTTTATTGACGACGTTGTTTACGCTGCTTTTCATGGCCCGCACACGTGCCCCGCGGACTCTTGCACCAGCTTGAGAAAATGCGACTACAACGCGCACCTTTTCTCTTTTTGTCGTGGCCTCCGGCGAAAATTTCATATCGGCCGCTCCGACCTTTCTTTCGCGCAGCAGGAAAAATTTAAGGTAATTCGTGGAAAAAAAAAGAGGGTAGGGTAAAAATAGGGAGATGTTAACGAGAAGGAAATGGGAGTGAAGTAGAAAGGGGGCAGCGAGAGTGGAGTAGGAGCCGAGAGAAGAATCTCGGGCGTCTTGAAGTCTCTTGAAGGTACGTCACGCAGCGCGCCTACGCTGTACTCGAGGAATTATGCAGTTGGCCGCTTGAATTTTAGTGGCGAGCGACCCCCGCTCTTCAGGACTCCTCCCTCCTCCCCCCCCCCCCTGTCTCCTGCCCTCGCTCGCGAGACGGTAATTAGGCTGAGGTTGCGGGCAAACAATGCGGCTATTGTTGGCCGGTTATAATTACTTAGGGAACGCGCCGAAAAATCCAATGAATCATGTAAAACGTTAAATGGCACAAGTTAAATATGAATTGTTATTCTTTATTGTGCTGCACTCCCTCGCCGCATAGGAAGTCGGAAACTCCGCGGAGGCGCGGATAATTGACACTGCTCTCGTTTGGCCGCAGATCGAGTGCACCTTCGGAGCGCCGCGGCAGCGAAGTTTTAATTAATTTTTTTACGCTTCGGAAAATCGCTGCAACTCAATTAAAACGTTATTCAATGAGAAAACCTTTTTTCGAGCTACTTTAACTTTTCATTTTGCGAAATTGTGCGATGTTAAACGAAAAACTTTCCAAAATTGTTTCAGACTCACCCTTCCCCACCATCCCCTCATTCTTTTTTTGTTGCCTAAATTTTATGAAACATAGCTTGAATTTAATTTACCGACGAAAACTTTGTAAATTTGACGTAAAATTTTTTTTTATTTTCAATTTTTACAAAAGCGGATGGAATTTTTCATTGTCATGCGAATTTTTTTGTTTACAGAAAGTTTTTAATCAAATGTCTCACTAATTTTGATCGTAACAATTCTATCTGCAAAGTTATATTAGGTTTATTTCATTTTAAAATTATTTTCTGAATATTTTCATTTTTCGCAATAATCTGACGAGCAATTTTACTTTAATTATAATATGTCGTTCGATTACAATTGTAACATAGATTTTGGAATGTAAGTTCACATTGTAAGGACTTTTTAGTATACGTAGAAATGAATAAATAAATAAATATCTCCTTACAAAATAGATTTTCTAAAAACAGAATAGCGAATTAGCATTGGCCCTCGAAATTGTGCTCTCAATGGAGACTAATTAGTATAGTGTGCTCGGAAGGTTTTTTTTTAAATCTAATCGAAGAAACGGTGGCGCCGGAGTGAGATAACGTTGTCGAGCCGGCTAAGTAAGAGATGTTCCAGTAGCCACGGCGAGGCGGCTCTCGTCGCCGCTGCACTTTGAAGAGGCCGGCGCGCGTCTGCCCTGCAGGCCCCGAGGACAGCAGAGGCTACCTGTTTATCGGCGAGAGCCGCGACTCCGCGGCTGTTTACAGCGAAATCGCGCCTTGCGCCTCTTTTTCTCCGGCGGCAAAGGGAGCGGAAGGGAGAGTCGGCGCTTTTTGCGCGGGATCGCGAGTGAGTCAGCGACTCGGAGCTTAAGCGACGTAATTACAGAAGCTGCCAACTCTCGAATGATTTCGCATTGGACCGATTCGAAGTTTTTTATAGGATCTCTGCCTCGCGAGCAAGAAAAAAAGCGAAAAGTCGCCGCGTCGAACATACGAGAAACGACATCGGAATAAAAAAAATTCATACAACGAGTGGTAATAGCTATACTACTGTCAACTTACTTGTTAACAAGTCACGATGTAAAAACTATTTTTCGAAGTGAGATAGCCCCGAGCCGGAAATATTTTTAATTATTAAAAAAATTTCACGCATAAACAGCGCAGTGACACGAAATGGCGCGGCAATTAAAAATGAAACTTCAAACTTTCTATGCGTTTTATGTAAATGCCTTTTAAACATTTTCAGGTCATCGGGAATAAATTTTCATACTTATTTAACTTGTCGCATTCAGTTGCACCGACGCTAAAACAAGTATAAAACTACTCCATATAATTATTTAAATGTGATGACTAACTGCAATCAGCATTCAATCCCCAATTTACACTTTCACTTGTCCCCATTGACAAAAAAATGGCATATAAAACGTCTCCACAATAAGCCGACGTTATACTAATTAAAAATGACTACTGTTATTTCGCAAATAAAACGGCAGCACATTTCAAGTGCACTTTTTTTTCTAATCAACCGCACGGCGCACGAAAGGTCAGATCTGCAAAAAAAAATTTTGCGTCACTTGGCCACCACCGTGTGTTTTTTTCCTCCAGCGATAACCGTAAACTCATTGATAAATTATCGGCGACCATCGAGTAGAAATAAAAAAAAAAAGGAAGCAGCACCGAGGCGAAATTCAGCCGTTCGCGTGGACGCGGAAAAAGTGAGAAAGGTCAGGCATGCCGAGGCATAATCAGCGGTAGCGGAGCGCATCGTCGGAGGCCCGCGGTGCTTTGACGCAATCCGGCCTTATAAACGCGAGTAGCGTGCGCCTGCGCGCGCCTATCTGCGCGTGTCGGCGATAACGAAATCCTCGGGCCTGCTAATTGAGTTATCGAGGCCCGTTTCGGCTTGCGCGTTACTCGAAAACGGAAAAGGAGAGAAAAGAACCAACGGCTGCAGCTATACGACCTTGCAAGCGACGAGCCGCGCACGCCGGAAGCTCGCCTGCTCTTATCTCCCCGCGGCCGAGTGTAACAACGTTAGATTTACATTTGAATTCTCACTGGTAGGCTTGTGATGGAAAAAAAAAAAGAATCGCAGTTTCACCAACTGCCAGTCATCGTCGGATTTATTAGAGCGAGCCATCGAACTTGCGGAGTGTGGTGTACGCGGCAGGCTACAAATTTTTTTTTTTTGTTTATCTTCCAACTTATCGCCGCTCTTGTAACTTGTGCATGCAGTATTATTGTTGTACACGTATCTAACGTATTTAAGCGTGCGTAACGATTGTGCGTGGAGAAAACTTGTTATCAGCTGAACTTTTGTAAAGATGTACAGTCAATGCGACAGATTGTGCCTCGCCGATGTCTCACAAAAATATAGAGTTAAGATAGGTAATGTCATGCGGGAGTAGGCGGCTAATCGTCGTCATTATCGTTAGTATATAATTCAGCTGATAATTCGATTTACAATAGCAAAAATAATACCATTATCTCCGTGTGGTTCGTGTGATAACACTCCTCCGGCTCGCTTGGTGCATGTGTAAGTGGTGCATAAATCACATGACTTCGGACGTTTATTCTGTTAAAAATAAACGAATTTTTTCTACGATACTTCTTCGGCTTGTGATAATTCAATCCCAGATTGTTTCAATACTCTCTGCTTTTAGAAAATACAATTTTCCACAAATTGTGTATAAAAAAAATGTTTGTACCATTCAGAATAAAATAAGCAAAAAAATCCTGATCTATAACTTAATTAAAAAAAAATAATTTAAACGTTTGTTTATCTCTTTGATTCTTGATTTATTAAAAAAAAAAAACAGAATAAATATCGTAACAAGATGTATCAAAAATTAAATTCAAATAAAAATTTGCAGAGAATATCTCTAACAAGTTTGTTTGCATTTAAGCAAACGATCAGGCAGCAGTGGCTGAGAACAGCATCGCCGTTTAACGGGGAGTCAGAGTTGCTTTCGATTCTTCCGACGTCAGATTTCTTTCCCGGTCGAACGAGACAATGGTGGCGCGCAAATATAATAGGTGAAAAAAAAGTCGACGCATCGCGCTAACAGCGAAACAGCCGCGAGTATAATCGGCGGGCGTCTGCACATTGTCTACCGGGTCCCCCTCCGATCGACATAAATAATGCATTGTTATTTTTCCATATGTGACGCCGCCTAATGTATTCCCAGCTCGTACGATATCTCCGCGCGCTATATAGATGAGCTGCGACTTGCGAGCGCGTTACATATATATCGGCGCGTTAGCGAACGGCCGATTTCACCCGAGGCGCGCGATGCGCTTGCGCCGGGCCAACGCAGCCGAGAGAGACCCACACCGCCTGGGCGTGTATGCGAAATTTATGCATTAATCCGTCATACGCGGAATGACAGCCTCAGCCGCTCTGTATTCATGAAAAAACCGTGGCGCGGTGCCTGAATTTCGCTGCGAATTCCACGGCTCGATGCATAATTTCGCGACTTCGCGATCAAGTCGACTTTTCATCCTTTTTTTTTTCTCGATCCTAATGTTATAACGATGATTGATTCGCGGCAGGGCGGACTGCCTGGTAAATTTCATCGGCCGAAGCGGATGACCATTTGTCGTGCGAGCGACCATTTCGGAGGGAAGAATCGTGTTGCACTTTCGCTCGCCAGGGGATGATGACTCTTCGAATTTTACGTCGTTTATGGATTACCGACAAATTTACATTCACCGCGAGAGATTACCGCTGAGAAATTGCAGATTTATTCGAAAATTAAAAAAAAAATAAATAAATAAATTGACGCGCGAATTAAGCGATAGAAGATTGACATTCTATCGGAGGATTTGGCCGAGCGCGCTGCGAAAGTTACTTAACCGCGAGAAGGCTGAAAAATGATTAATGTCACTTCGATATCTCGGAAAAGGTTGGCAGTCCCGAGGTCGGCCCGCGTGCCATTCTCGCCGCATCTAAATTCCGCCTTCGATCGGCGAACAAAAGCAGGCGACTCGCGCGAAATCTCGCGAAAGCGCGGCAGAGTTAGGCGGGATGCCACGGCGGCGCGCCTCTCGGTCCGCTTTATTAATAGCTACTGCGCATTGTCGTGCGCGATCGGCCCCCGATTAATCGGATCGCGGATTCTTTAATTGCGCGCCGCTTCCGAGGCGTCGCCTCTCGCGCATTGCCGTCGACGTAAGTACTGCGAGTGTGAGATCGAAAAAAAAAATCTGCTCGATGGCGAGAGCGACCGAGCGTAAAAATAGCGACGCTATTGGCAAATAAACGGTGCGAGCGAGACGCGTGCCGTTTGACTTCTTTTAGATCGTATCTGCGACGCGAATCTGTACCATTAGACGACAGTTTTTCCGACACTCGGCGACTAATTAAATAATTTACCGCACTGCCGACAGATTGACAGTATTCTAATGCTTTTAGCGGCTGCTCACTGATGTCGATCTAATATTTTTATATTTCCTTTTTTTAAGTCGTCGATGCTTATTTTCTTCTATTTTTTTTTTTTTTAAATTAGTTGCACATTTATTCAAATGAAAATTAAAAGTAAATTAATGGAGTAAGCTCTCACGCTCTTATACGTTACATTGAATATTTAGCATGAAACAACTTTGTATTTTGCAAAAATGTAAAATAAATGATGCAAAGAAAAAATAATAATATAAAATGAATAAAAGAAGAATTTTTTTCTTGAATGACTTGTTTTTTTTTTTTTTCTTAAAACTATAGATGACGTGGGTTGGATTATGAAAAGGATACAGGTTGACGGTATAAGTAAATTGATAAGTCGATCGGTTTATTTTTAAATTATTTTTTAATAATTTCGATAAAAAATGATATAAATCGTGTACTTAATAACAAGATAATAAGTATTATAAACAAGGGGACTAAATACAAATGTACAGTTGGGTCTTTTTTAAAGTTAGTCGTTACCATAACTTCATTTCTTCTTATTTATAGGCGTAACTTAGGAGCTAGAATAGATAATTTAAAGACATATTTCATTTTCATCTGGATAATCATTACATTGATACTTTTTCGCTCAAACCTTACAAAACCGACGCTTTTTTCTCCAGTATTTTTCAACTCGCGTATTGGTAAATAAATGGAACAAAACAAATAAAAAACACAAACTCTTCGCGATCCTCGCACAAAACTTGTCGGAAGAGAGAACAAACGCAAAGTATAAAAAACATAAGAAAATGAAGGAAGAGAGAAAGAAAGAAAAGAGAATAAAAGTAAAGAAGCAAACGAAACTTGAGAAAAAAAACGATGAAGCTTTCGCTCTCAATATTTAAAAAAAAACCTCTAACAAACAAAACTCGGCAATAGTATTTGCAAGTCGACTTCGTGTAAAAATATTGCTATGATTTTTTTCGTCATTCATCCCCATTCTCTTTTGCCTATGCGTTTATCAATAATTACCGGTGAGCCCCTAAAACACCGCTATCATTTTTTTTACGCTTTTTTTTCTTTAAACCTCTAATCGATCCTTCTTACTTTTTTTCATTGAGTTTCTTTTTTTTTTTTGCAAAATATAGTTTCTTCGTTTACGGATGGATTACAAGAAAAGGAAAACTAAGTTTTGCACTCTTACGTATCTCGTTAAAAAAGTTAACTCTCTTTCCGTATTGCGAGCTCTTTGAAATGAATGATATTGCACTGTGGTGTACTCTCCGCAGTGTTTTCTAAAAGTGACTTTAAAAAAAAAAAAAAAAAAAAAAATCCGAATAAAAAAGATAAGAGCCTCCCGAGCAAAAGAGATTGGACGGCGCCTCGCTTGCGGAGCCACCTTCGAGCCTCTTACGCTCTCGGAGTACGCGTGCCAAAACTCGTCGGCTGTAATAAAAAAGTACGAAAGAATTAAAACGAGAGTCCACTCGTCAAAATTTTGTCGGGAGAGTATCTTCCATTTCTTTCATTTAAAAATAAAAATTGCAAGGTACAAAAAAACTAAAAGAAAATAATGCTTGCACGGCGCGTCCCCGCATCCCTTTGCAAACCGACGGCGACGCCCTTATAAGACTAGTCCCGACTGCGTACGTCGCGCCCTTGCCTCGCGCGCGACGCTCGATAAGGTACTTATCAAAAAAAGGAGACGGACAAAGTGTAACTCTTGAAATATTTTTTTCTTTTATGTACACCAAGCGCAATACGTTGGAAAGATTTTCTCGTTTTTATCTTACAAAGAATTGTTGAACACTCCTGAGGACGAAAACGAATCCTTTCTTTTTTTTTTTTTTTCAATCTTATTTTTAAGACTTTACGAATGCAAAATTAAATAGTAACATCATCAAGTTCGTTATTACCGTGAAAAACTCTCCCCCTCAAAAGAATGTTAAACACCTTTCACGTCCGACGTTCCTTCTCTTTCTTTTTTTTGTTTCTCAATTGGACATATATACAATGCTAAAAATTTATTAAAAACTACTACACATCTATTTGCTTTATCATATATATAATATATATGTATATATACTTTTTCATCAACCTTATGTCTTTAAAAATTGGAAAATCCTAATCGTAACACAAGAATGCCCGCGCTAGAGTATCGAGAGCAGCTGTGATGCGCTGTCTTTTTTTTTTTATTCAAGACATAGACGGGATGGACGATGCATCTCCACAATCCACCGCGAGCATTCGCAATAAACGAAGACATAATTCGACGGTAGCAGAGAAAGGAGAACGGAGGTTGCGGCTGTGGCGAAACTTTTTACTTGTTTTCGTTGTCGATCAGATTTTCAATTGATTTTCTTATCTTTTACTTTTTTTCTCTCCTTCTCGCATTTAAATACAACCGATATATAATTTATTAAATCTAAGATAATAAATACTTTTTTCACGATAAATTTATACTTTTTTTTTACTTTTTTTTTTTTAAATCAATTTATTAAGAAAAAAAGAAAATAACTCTTATCCCGGGTAACAAGTGGACAAAGCTTTTTCTAAATCTCCCGCAGCCTTTCCTCTGCAGCCAGCCGCGTTATATCATGAAAATTTATTAATCATTTCTATATATATATATTTTGTAACATTCATTTTTTAATTATTGATTTCGTACTCGTATTAAAAAAAATCATCGCCCAGCTCGAATCTCTTCCAGCAAGAAGAAACCGCCACTACGTCGCCTCGACACAACTTACGTTAAACCTTACACGGTCTTAATAATCCCCTCTTAAATTTTCTTTTCCTTTTACAACTTTACGTTTACACAAATACTATATAGGGCTATGCATAAATTTTATCGTTTTTCATTTTAATATTCCAAAAAAACATCACAAGTTGCGCAAATATAGCCACTTTCACAAATACAAGATCAAGCCACGAACAAAAATTTTAGTTTTTTTATATTAGTTAAATCTTTCCACGATTTGTCCATTATTTCAATAATCGCGACGATAAAAAGACTCGCGCGTCAATAACTATAACACTTACGTTCTTAATCTCAAAAATTTTTACTTTATTATTTCTTAACGACCTAACGTTTTCCCCCATCGGCGTAAAAAGAAAAAAAAGTCGTCCGCTCGTCGGGGCGAGCCCAGCGGGCGGGCAGATCGAACACGTTTCCTCGGAGTTGAGGAACTTTCAATTTCTCCAAGTTCGCGTCGCACCGCCCGCGAAAAACTTGCCCGTCGCTCGTACGAAAACTCGCTCGAATTCCTCGTCCAACGCTTTTTCCTCGGCGCCCACAAATTCCCATCAAGAACGATAAGTTTTTTTTTTTCGCGAAAAAAAGATGATAAAAAAAGTGCGTCACTCCCTCTCCCCTCCATCGCGCAAATCTACTTTACAAAACGCTCGAACCATAAATTACTGGCCGGTCCATTTCCTCCCCTTCATTTTTCTCCTGTATATTTGGCATTTATTGGGATCTTCGGCGAATCTGCGAACCCTCGTGTCCCCCCCCTCGATGCTACGAACGAAAAGCGTCGAACCGCCGCGGAGTCGACGGCGAAAGAAACAAGATAACGGATGATTTCCGCGGCAACGGAGAGTCGTAACAAAGTAACGATCGCGATCCTGATATGTTTCTATAACATCGGCGATGCGCGTGGTAGGTACGTAAGCAAACGTTGAAATAAAAAAATTGACTATTTTCATTGAACTCTGGCTGAAATAAAAATGGCAGTTTCTCTTTTATTCGGTCATTATCGGGCCGTTACATCAGCGTCGTTCGTCCGGCCTAGGAAAAAAGTCCACTCGTTCATCACCGCGTGTCCTTATCCGACGTTCCGCCCGACTTAAGTTTTCTCCTTTTTTTTTCCAGAGATATTTCACAGCCTGTTTTATATTGTAGTGATTCTCTTTCTCTTCCCTCTACGTCTGTATAATTCGTTAGTTCCACATTCGAAGATCCATTTATTATTAATTCATCAGAGAAAACGTGTCTTTTGTGTTCTTGTATTTTTTTTCGTTGACAGTATGGAAATTTATCGTCCTACTTGCTTTTCGTTCGCGCCCCTCCCCTCGAATTTTTTTTTTTTTTACCAAAAACTCACTCATTATTCTCCTTTAAATTACTTTTTATTAAAATTTTACCGAGAACAATTAATTCCTTCGTTAACAAAGATGATTGTTCAGTTTAATCATTTAATTGATTTGCAGCGTTTTGCATGTAAATAGAAGTCTAACATATTTTTACTTTGTCATCTTTATTATTTTCTTTTTTTATCATCTGGGCCCTGTATTAAATTTTGTACAACGGTTTTCTTTCCTTCAAATATTGGAGGTGGTAGGCACTATTTTGTTGTTGTTTTGTTTCGTTTATATATAACTTTTTTTGTCCCTTCCCCTTTCGTTAACCTGTCTCACTCGTTATATTTTGCCTCCTATTCATTTCTTTCTCTCTCTTTCTCTCTCTTTCTTTCTCTTTTCTTTCTTTTTCCGCATAATCCCTGCATTACGTAAGAACGACTGACAAATCGACAGCAGAACGTAAGAAGGGACAAACTCGATTTCTCCATAAAGTCGCGCACTCGAGTCTGCCCTTCTCGCGTTCGCGAATCCCGCTAAAAAGAAAGACGTCGCGCGTCTACTCAGTTCTTTCTTCGTTTTCATTTTTTTTTTTTCATTTTATCATCAACATTTTTCCCTTCTCAGCGAGAAAAGAAAAGCCAAGGAGAAAAGTAAAAAATTTACGATTATTTGTACAGAAAAATGAAGAAGAAAAAAGAAAATAGCAAGATAGTAGGATCGCTGATACTATATTAAAAAAAAAAAAAAGAAAAAAAAACCAATTGCGTTAACTATTGGTAATAAGTCGACAATCGTTTACGTAGTTTAAAGTAAATTGTAATAAAAAGAAACATGAGATCAAGGTTTGATATATTGATAGTTCGTTAAAGGCGGAAGTGGGGCAACGTACGCTTGGCCCGCGTGTATTCAGCCCTAATAAAAAAATGCGGACACGCTCTCTCTTTTAATCATTCGGTGTTTTTATTATTAATTTTTCACTCTTTTCGCATTCTACGCTCTGCATGTGTGTAATCTGCTTTTTTTGTTTGCAAATTTTGAAGTGTTTTACAATATACGGCATTAGGATATCGTCTTTCGTTCTTTTTTTTTTCTTTTAAATCATTATCGTATTATTATCGTTATTAATATTATTATTTTCAAACCGTATGCTACAAAGGAATTAATATATTACTAAATATGCATCTATTGATCGATATACACAGTGGGGCCGCGCGAAGATAATGACCGAGCCGCGCTGGCGATCGGGCGGGGGTGGGTGTTCCGCGACGACGAGCCGGCGAGTCAATTCGAAGCGCTGACCGACAAGGACTGAAAGAGGAAGAAGCTAACTAAACTCGTCTTTTCGACTGGGAGAGACACACGTTCCTTGGATTAAAGAGGAGGGCGAAGGAGGCTCGAAAAGGCTTTAACTTCTGGCTCTCCGTTATCGCGAGCTCGTCGTGCGCGAAAAGTAAAAAGTAAGGAGCAAAACGCGCCCGGCCCAATCGCAAGCGCAAGTCGGCTATCGAGAGACTCGCCCTCTTTTGCGCTTCGTATAAAAATCCTTAAGGCTTCTAGTATGCTACAATACATATACAAAAAAACGTTTTTTTTTCTCTGCTCTGCTTTCTTAAAACCTTGTAACGGCGTAAATAAGTGTATCGTACAGCCACTTGCGACGAGTGTGAGTTTCGTCTGTGTTTTTTTAGTTTTTGTATCTCTTAATTATTTTTTTTCATTTGATGAAAGAAAAAGTTCGTCGCTCTCCTGCTATTCCTATATATGCATCGAGGCCCTGGCGCGCCAGAGTTACAAAATGAAGAAGTGTAAATTGAGAAAATTCGAGTTTCTCCGAGCGAAGAAGTTGCGCCGCGCTTTCAAAAAGTAAAAGAGAAACAAATAAAAAAATGAACAAAACAATGAACGAAGAGAAAAACTGTTAAGAAAGGTCGCTTCATACGCGCGTGACAGCGACTTTGGAGGATTATGATACACTTAGCTCCGATGCGCCTTGCAGCCGAGGTTCGCGGAACTCGGCTCCTCTCCGTCCCCTCGCGTCAACGTTCCATATTCCCCATTCAATGGGCAGAGGAAAAAAGCCGAGGGGGGAGAGAGAGAGGGGAGCAAAACGGCGTCGTTCCGGGAAGCTCGGAAAAAGGTGGATCGACCGAGGACGCGCGGCACTCTTTCGCTGAAATCCACAAAAGCCGAAGGTCTTCTCTCTTCTGCGAGCCGCCGGAGGACCGGTTAAGATCAGCTGACGAGGCAGGCCGGTGGTGTAGGCGAGGGCGCTTCCTCTCTCCTTCTCTCTCGGCTCCAACGGCGATCGCTCGAATGAGTTGGCGAATGCACGGGAAACAGCTGGGGCTCGAGCGACGCCGCCGCGAGTGGCCCGTGCTTCCGGTCGCCTTGCTCCGGAAACAAACGCCCGAGCGCCATTCACCGGCTCGTCCCTTTAAACTCGGCGCGCGCGCGCGCGCGCGCACACACCTCTGCTTTCGCTTCGCCGTTTCACCGAGGGGAGACGAAAATTCGCACGCGCGCACAACAAACTTTTCCTATTTCCACCGACCTTTTTTCCCCGGTTTTGTCACTCTCAAAATTTCGTTCTCCCATGCGTCCGTCGCTCGCGCGACTATAAAGAAAAAAAAAAAAAGACAATGTCCAAAGTGGAGAGAGGAACGTGACGAGCGAAAATCCTGGTACTTGCGCCCCCCGGCGTCAATTGTCCACGATGTACACCCGAGATATAAGCAATAGATATAATATATAATATATATAGAGATCACTTTTTGTTTTCTTAATAATGAACACAACGTATGAAATATCGGCCCTCCGTAAGCAGCGAGCCAGGTTTTTTTTCTCTTCTCTCTCTTGATCGCGCGTCGACGCCCTCCGAGTCACGAGAGGGAGCGAGCCACCGGTTACAACCTCGCCGCGGGCAGTCTGCAGACGGCGCCGCTGCGCCTCGGCCTCTTCCTCCGCTTCTTGCTGGCGGACTTGGCCGGTGGCGAGGGCGGGGGCGGGGCCGGCGGTGCGAGGAGCGCGAGCTCCTCGTCCTCGTCGGCCTCCTCTCAGAAGCTGCACCACTCGTTGGGGCCGCCGATGTCCGAGAACATGTCCGTCACGTCCGAGTTGAACTCGAAGTGAGCGGCGCTCCCGGGGCCGGCCGAGCGCTCGAAGCTCTCCTCGAAGTCCTTGGCGATCGTGTCCATGTCGAGGTCGAGGTGCTTCAGCTCGGAGGGCTGGATCTGCAGGAGGTCGGCGAGGGCCATCATGTCGAGGTCCGCCAGACTGGGATTCGTCGTCTCCTCGAGCTTGATGCCGGACAGGCCGTTAACTGCGAGCGCGCCGCTCATGTCGCCGGGTTCCTCCTTCACGAACACGTCGTTGGGTAGGCAGGCGTCCCGCTGGAAGCTCCTGGCAATGCTGCCGAGGTCGGGCGCGTACCTTACGGAGGAGAGAAGCCTGTCGTCGGTCGCAAAGTCCGTCGTGCCAAAGTCCATCGTCTCCTGCTTGATCATTTTTTGCTGCTGCTGTTGCTGTTGTTGCTGCTGCTGCTGCTGGTGCAGCAGTTGCTGCTGCTGCTGGAGGTGTTGCTGTTGCTGTTGATGTTGCTGCTGCATGACGTGATTAGCGAGCTGCGTCTGGCAGTCCACGAAGTGGTCGTCGTAAAAGCTCGCGGATTCGGGCGAGTCGGGGGTGTCGCAGGAAGGCGAGCTGGGCACCTTGGCAGTGGCGATGGGTGGCGTGGGTGTGTAGTCGCTCGTCGTTGGCCTCTTGTCGAGGGCCAGTCGGGCCTTGAGCCTTGAGACGGGGTTAGTGGTGGGTGGCGACTGGAGCCTCTTCAGCGGGCTCTGGCTGTTGTTGTTCGTGTCGTTTCGGAGCTTGGGCGAGGCGGCGGGGTTGGGGCTCGCGCTCGTGGAAGACGCGGCCGACGACGAGGCCGGCGAGGATGATAAGGAGGACGAGGACTTCTTGCTCTTCTTCAGCTCTTTTGACTTCGGTGTGGGCACGGGCTTGCTGGTCTTCTTCCGCGGCCTGTATTTGTAGTCTGGATACTCCATCATGTGAAGTTGGCGGAGCCTTTCAGCCTCCTCGATGAAGGGCCTGCGCTCAGCTTCGTCCAGGGTCTTCCAGCGCCGGCCGAGCCTCTTGCTGATCTCGGCGTTGTGCATGTCTGGCTGAACCTCGCAGATTTTCCTGCGTTCGATCTGTGACCAGACCATGAATGCGTTCATTGGCCGTTTTATGTGATTTGGGTTGTTTTTCTTTGTCTGCAACAGAAAGCAAAGGAAACAAACGTTGAGTGGAATGTCGTGACTTTTTTTTTTTTTTTTTAAATTAAATAAAATTTAGAGGCTCGTTAAAATTTCGCTATGCGCAATAGGTCAAGGGATCGGAGAGCCATTAAGAATTTCATTCCGCGAATTTCAGCGCGCAAATTAAGAAAGGGTCAAAAATGCGCGAGACTCTTGCTCGAAAAAAATGCAAAGCACTCCAGGATTTCTTTGCCGGGCGCGTGTTTAATTGCCCACTGAATGCAAGCGCGCCTCGCTCACGGAGGAGAAAACTTTCGTGAAAACTTTTGCCGTATTCTCTCTCCTTCGCTAATGATAATGACATACCGCCGGGTTCGCCGTAACGGTCACTTCGCCCGCTCGCTCGAACTCGTGTAATGTGGTCCGTAATAACCGAGACCGAGGGGACAGCCTCCCTCCTTCCCACGCGAAAAAAAAAATTGCGATCCGCCCGGAAGCGAGACGGGTTACCCTTCGAACGTCAAAGGGGTTCGGTTCTGCCTATTTTTTTTTTTTTTTTGCGACTTTGAAAGTCCCTCCTAAAATTGAATCGGTATAGAGGTGCCGAGAACAGAGGTGCGAAGGGACAGCTCGCGGATTGCGATATTACCCTCTCTTCCCACTTCATTATAATGCTAACGCAAGTGCCCCTCTCCCCTCGGGCTCCCCTTTGTCCGTCAGAATTTTTTGCCGTGTCGAGTTCGCGTTCTGGTCTAACTTTTCGCAGCTGGCACGCGCGCGCACGCACACCGAGCCTACAAAGCCTCTCTGCGCGCATAAATAATTCGCCGACCGTTGTTTTGCCCGCCATTATGCGAGCTTCGCTCCCGGCTTCCGACTCCGAGCGGCTTATGATTAATTTGCGTGAAATTGGCCTGTCCTTACTCCGTGCGCTCTCGTCGTTTCCTGCCCCGCGTGGGTTCGTCGGCCGATATCGCGCGCACCCAAAAGGTGACACTCGCCGCGATCGATCGCCTGGTCGGCGCCGAAAGACAAAAAAAAAAAAAAAAAAAAGAGAGAAATAAAAAGACGCGCAGCTGTTGTCCTCGCGACGCATAAGATATTCACGCACGGGACGCGCGCAGCCAAGCGGAAGTCATCAATAATTGATCTGCGCGCCTCGGCCCAAACACACTGCGGAGCGAGATTGCGCGTGCACGCGCGGGGAATCGACGATGGGGCGCGAAGGAAAAATCTCGAGTGTCCCTGCGCGCGAGGAGCTGCCGCGGATGGTTCGGGGCCCCTCGCCGCGAGCCGCGAACCGGTGCACCGCTCCCCTTATCGTAAATCACTTCCGTCGGCGGCATCCTCGCGTGCCGGAATGCGCGTCGCCTAGTTTGCATAAAGTCGATTATTTCGCGAGCCCCGGAGATAGAAGCTGCTCGCGCTAATTGTCGACGGGAAGAGAGGTGCAGAGATCGAATGTGTGTCAAGGTGAGTGTGCGTACAAGGGATACGCGGACAGGGGGAGCGCGATGCTAACGGAGCACATCGCCTCTCTATCTCTTGGCGCATAACGATCTTATCGGCGTTGCGCGCGGGGTACGCGTGTATCAGAACCGCCGGCATCGCTCTGCAGGGAGAGAGAGAGAGAGAGAGAGAGAAAGACAGAGATGGTGAGATGGATGGATCGATGCCGAGCGTCTCTCTCTCTTCCTGCGTATTATGTGCGGGGGAGTCTAAGGCCGCGCGATAAGCGTATGCACATCGAGTTACGCGGAATCGCGCTGGAGGAAGCAGCTTTTCCGCGCGAGGGGACGCAGGCGCGGGTTTTCGGCCAAGGCGACAGGTAACGCTTCTAGTGTGTGTCCTTTTTTTTTTTTTTTGTCTCTGCATGCAGGACACTCCGTCGTCCTTCGAGCGCACAGGCAATGGAGCGCGTTTACCGTTACAGCCGGCAATTAACGATCGAAAAACTACCTGCGCGTGCTCGGCTCGTAAATTTCAGCGGTCTTTTCTTCGCTTCGCTCGCACTCGGTTAATTATGTCATTAAAGGCGCACTTGTGCCGCGCGATGCAAGTATATATATATATATGGTGTTCGCAGAGGGGACGTCGAGAGCCGTGGCATAATTATACGCGTTTGCGCGGTCTGCAATAGCCCGGCCATTGTTTCGCGCGCGCACACATGCATATTCAGACGGGGGCGATATGCATTAGCTTGGTTAGCAATTAGGTCGATATGCGCTCGCGGCGCCTCAAAGAAACGGCCCTAGCGAGAGGACGGGGGTCGAGAGAGAGAGACGGTGCCACTGATGTATAGTTTCGGCGGCGGAACGCGCACCTAGACTAGCTCGACCCAATCGGCTAGCTATGCGTAAATTGCCGATCTCCAGCCGTTTTCGCGCGAGCGCACCCAAGTCACTAAAATGGGCTGTGGGGCTGTGGTCCGAGGAGGGAATATTGATTGAGGTTTATGCGATGAACGGGTTACGAGCATCCAGTGACTTATTAGCACCGGGTGTTTAATTAGCATATTACTTGTTTAAGAGCGATCTCGATTTTGAAGAAAAAAATAAGATGATTGAGCGCTCGTATACGTTTATTTTTCTTTCTTTCTTTTTTTTTTTTTTTTTTTTTTTGAACGAGCGACGATGAATTAATAACGTGCTCATTAAACAAATTTACGGTTATCTTCCATTCGTTTATTTGTAGTAGGAGATATATATAACATAATACTCGAAGAGCGAGAGCATCATTCAAATTTACCAATGTAGAGAGGCACTGCTCAATTTTCTCTCGATACGCCACTAAGAATTATTTGTATTCGTTGCAAACCGCCCAGTACGAGTAGCGATCGATGCAAATTATTAAGTCACTGCGTATAGTAATCGTAATCTCGTTCGCGAAGCTGTTTCTAGTCAGTCTTTCGGCGACGCAAATGAATAACAGTGGGAGACTACCGTTTCAAGCATATGCGAGAGAGAAGGAGACGCGAGAAGATCTGGAGTCTCATCGCAAAAGCGAAAGTTTCGTCAGCGAGCCCATTTGACTTTTTAATCGTTTGTTTTAATTGACGATAAATTGTACGAATGTAAATCGGCGCGTGCCGCGTTTCGCCTAAATACGTGCCCAAAGCGCCGCGGAGTGTCGAAAGCGCCTGTCGGCGCTTTGCAAAATTCGCTTTCTTTCGGCCTGCAAATGAAGCACACCGTAAACGGCGCCTTAGCCGACGGCGGAGGGAGACGCTCGTTGGCAGGGACATTAAGAGCGCGCTAAAACTGCGCGAAAACTAATTTTTTTTTTTTTCTTTTCCTCCTCTCCATACCAAGGCACTCGCGTCCCTGGAACAGCGGCGCTCTCGGCAGCGTTTACGAATCGATTTGAGATAATGGGCCGGACTAAAATGATCGTTAAAAGCCGACAATGCATCGATTCGTTTCCACGAAAAATCATGGCGACCAACGCGCGGCGGGAATAAAACGAGAAAGATAAAGAGAGGGACACGGACGGAGCGAGGCGGAGGAGAAGGAGAGGAGCGAAGCATCCCGCGAGGAGATCGAGGCCGGCGATTTTTTCCGCGTATGGAAATCCAGGGGCGCGCTACACACGTACGGCATAATCAGTGGCCGGTAATGGCTTCTCGCTGCAAGGCCACACTCGCGCTTTGAGATGCAGGTCTGCCTCCTCGAGGCGGGCTGACCTTAAAGTCCCTCACTTCCGTCGTCAGCTGCAGGCGCAACGCGGAATAATATATATCGGTCCGCTCGAGCCACGCGAGCTACGCGCGCACGTGAGTGTGTGCGTGCGAATGCACACGCTATATAGCCGCGCCGAAGGTGCGTATAAGCGCATTGTAAAATTGACCAGTCGAAGCACACATATTGTTAAATTGATTGAAGGGGGAAATAAATGTGCGAGTGTGCGAATCAATATAATTACACGTGGATTTCTTTGTCTCCGTGTAAGAATTAAGTTTTTGAAGAAAATTACACGCCTGAACGCCCTGACTACCCCCTCGCCGTAAGAGTAAAATAAAAAAATGCATGTATATAAGCTAGACCGCAGGGATGAGCAAGTTAGCTCTGTTTTTAGAGGGCGGTGTAAAGAGCCTACTTGTATATATTGAATAATCACGCAACGCCGACTGATGTGTCTATATACTGCACATCAATAAATCAAGAATTAAAAAGCGGATCCGACCGCGTAAGTAATAGACATTTATTTTAAATGTGCGAAAGAGTGCGCTTACCCGGTTGGGCAACCAAGAAAGAAGAAACACGTCAACTCTTCTATAACCACCCCACACCGGGGAGGGAGGCGCAGATCGACAATAAATTATGAATCGAATCAATGCTTGCTCTGATTAGAATAGAGTCTTAAATCAAGTGTGTGGCACAGAAAAACGCCGAGGAAGAGCGAGAGAGACGCGGGCGTGTAAAGGTACGTGTACATAGAGCGCGACGTGACCGATTGGGGTTGCTCGAGTGAGCGCAAACAGCTCCGTCATCAACGGAGGATTAGAGATGAGCGGGCTGTGACTCGACGTATTTTTTTTTTCCTCTCCTATAGGCTTCTAAGCTAATCGTCCGGTTAGCCGCCGGAGCAACCGTCACCCCATTACGAGACTGATGGTGGAGGTGCTTCATTGAAAATCCTAATCAGAGCCGGTCGATTCATCATCGGGAATTCTCCGAGGATGCGAGAGAGGCCGGGGTCCATCCTTTACTTTCGGACGTTAGTCGATGAAAATTGTTCAGATGCTTTGATGACAAATGAAATTAATGGCATCGCTAAAAAAAAAAAAAAAAAAAGGCTACCCGGAACGGGTCAATTTAATTAACGTCCTGGAAAAAAAAGTCGCCCGGCGGACGAGTTAAGAGCTTTGAATTGCTTGCGGTGAGAGAGCCAGGTCAATCGGGTATAAACGACACTCTCGGGGACACAATAACGGCCCAAAGCTCGCGCGCGGAGAGCTCTATGTAAATAGCGTCTCACGTAAGTCAAGCGCGTCGAGCGTGCTTTAGCTGCTCTTTTAATTGAGCGAAAGACGTCCTAATCCAGGCGTCGCGTCCCGTTGTCCCAGCAACAATGGCTTCTACTTGTTAAAAGCCCGAATGAAGGTCAGGTGGTGCGCGTACACATTGTCTTTTGGGACAATACCTCGTTTCTCGCCTCGAATTTTCGTTCGCATACGCGGCGATAGCCTAGAAAAGAGGCGCCTCTCTCTCTCTCGGCTCCCCCTTCGTTGCCGAAGGACCTCTTGAATTTCCCGCACGTGCATCGGTCGCGCGCGTACGGCTTCAACACGGAATCGTCATTTGCGCCCGGCGAACGTGAGAAAGTTCAGCAATGGCCGATGCCTGATATGACCCTTTCTCCCGCTGAACGACGGGATACAAGGAGTGCACGCGGACAGCGCGAAAAAAGGGAGGAACGCGGCTGTTAACGGTGTCTCTTCCGGCTCGCGCACCCAAATGTTCGCTTTGAATGGGAGAAGCTACTGAAAGAATCATTGTCGACGTCGATCGCGTTCGCAGCGAAGCAAAGCGAGCAGCAGCGAGACCGCACGCACAGTGTGAAATTTCATTTGCACCGCGCAGATTTTTTGCAGGCGGAAATATTTTATCGCGAAAACGTCCGGCGATAAAATTAAATTGAAAAGCAGTAATGTTCGAAATGGCACGGCAGCGAATTCCGAGAGACACCATATAAAGGCTCTCCTTGAGCGAGTATATGAGCGGCGCGCCGTTCTCGGAAATCGCCGATCTGACAATGAGAAATGATATCGAGCGTCGCGCGAGCGGCCGCTCGCGATTCGCGTCGCTAAGAGGCTTGCGCGAGTATATAGGAAGGAAGGCGCGAAACGCCGGTCGCGCGAGCGCGTGAGCCTCTTATCGCGATTACTCGTAATGGGTGCCATTAAAGCGACGACTCGCGCGCCGACGAGGTTCCTTCGGCTCTCCCCGGAACGGCATAGGCACCTCTCGTCGCCCGGCGCGTCTAATCCCCCCGCCTCCTTTTATCAGTGCAGGGGAGAAAGGGGATCGACTCCTTTTTTCGCGGGCCGCAAGCCTCTCGGCCAACAGTGCATTTACCGATGAAAATCCAGCCGGTAAATAGCGTCGAGGCTGCGCCGCAATTTACTCATTTCGGGGAAAAGCTGATACGGTGATGAACGGGGCTTCGGAGGCGAGGGGAAAAAAGGCGAAGCTACCGTACGAGTCACGAAACAATGAGCGATGCCTTTTTTCCAACGGCTCGTAAATTACCCGATCTCCTTTTTTTTTTTTTGTCTCCCTGCGGTCACAATTACACTCACGGTGAGCGCGCAATTTTTTTTTTTTCCATTCATGCGGCGCGTGCCGTGCTCGCGCATAAATCTCCGCGGGAGCGACGCGCCCCGAGAAAGAGAGAAAAGAAGCGCGAGAAAAGTGTCCGAGAGTCGCGGATGCGGACGTTGCAATTTTTTCGTGGAAATTGCTAATTGAACCGAGCGTGAAAATTGAGGATCGAGTGTCCGAGTAAAGGAGTCGGAGGCGCGGGCCTGCCGCGGTAACGCGACTTATAATCGCCGCTATACTCATGTATAGGAGAGACCGAGGCCTTGAATCCGTAATGGCTGATTTTTCCGTCGCGGCTTTGAATTATCCTCTCCGTCGCTCGCTCGCACATACGCGAGTCGAGTCACGTCACGCGGATCTAAGTGGGAGGAGTGGCGGAAATTTTTTTCCTCTCATCTCTCTCTCTTTCTGAGGATCTCGCGATCTCTGATGAACCTTTCATTACTCTGCAAAAGGCAACTTTAAAGTCAATCAGAAAATTCCAGTCGTTTCTTAATCGTCGATGATTCTCCTTTCTCTCTCAATTATTTTTATTTTCAAAAAATCTTAGTCCTCGCCGTCTTTCTTGAAATTCTCGAGCTGGCAAAAAACATTGTCCGCGAAATTATAGAGCGTCCTGGTCACTTACGGGCAATTACATCGTGCACGAACGAATCGCGCAGCTCTTCGCTGTTTCCAAGTAAGGAAGTCGAGCACCGGCTGCTCTTTTTTTTCGACCACGAAATTCATGCGCTATGTCGCGGTAGCCTTGTCATCGCACGGCAGAAGATAGCCCGAGGGGATTCGAGCATACGACCACTGCCCACTCCTTTTGGTTTCATGCAATAGCGAAATCCCGAAACACCAATTATCCTGTAACTAGTTTTACTATAGATGGACTAACTTTCGTTTGTATTCTAATCAAGTTTTTAACCAAGTCAAAGTTTCTAATGTTTGCACGAAAATTTGTTAAAAAGTCTTCTGTTTTGTTCACTAGTAAATTTTATGATTTTAATTAATTTTGTCTCCGCATGGAGATTGAATAATTTAGCCTTAGTCCTAACGAATTTTTAAAAACTTGTAAAGAAATAGAATTTGGTATTTTCAAATTGACTATAGTCTATAGTCAGCGAAGTTGAGCTCTACAACAAAAAGTTTTCCAAGTGTTTAATGCTGACTCAAGCACTCGACTTTCTAAACAATCTTACTCAACTTGGCGTAACTTTTGCCGGCTGATTTTTCTATGCGCGCATTTCGCCTGTCTATAACCGTCGGCCAACTTCGCCCGGTGCTTTTGCAGAAAAAAAAATAGAGGAGGAACGCCCATCGATAATAACCGTTCAAAGGTGTTACGCGGGTTCGCGGACAAAGTTGGTAGCAAAAGTTAGTCGGCCGCGCGAGCTTGGAAGCGTGTATAGATCAGTGAAAAGTTGCGCACGCGACGATACCCTGCTTTTCCACGCGAGTGCTCCGGGGGGGTTGGAAAACCATCGGCCAATGGACGCGGCGAGGGGTGGCTCCTCGCGAGACGTGGAAAAGAATATCGAAAGCCGAGGGGCTCGGGGCGGGGCGTCCGCTGCACTGACGGTCCCCCGCTAATGGACTGTCACGATGATAGACGGGGGGAGACTCTACATTCGCCATCGATCCGGCCGGGGAGAAAAAGTCTAGCCACCAGCACCGATTTTCCGAGCGACGACCAATGAGGCGCTCGCTCGGGCCGATTGCCCAGTGGATGATCGCGTGCGTGTCTCCGCCCGCAACGGGCACCTATTTTTTTATTCACGCGTTCTTATATATCGACCCCGCGCGTTCACACTTTTTTAAGGGCGGCAAATTTTACCCGCCCACAGTGCAGCGGTTGGCACCACTCGGGGTGGAGCGAGTTTAAAGAGCCGCAAATAAATTGCGAACTTTTTTTCCGCGCGGTGGGACTATTATCATTTTTTATTCAAATGCACACGTGTCTGCGCTCAGAAGCACTCATCGACTGACATCCCCCACTCCGGCGAGCGTTCTCGGTTATTTCTCGATAATTCCGGTTCAATTTGTGGCTTTCTTTGGAGTTTATACAGTTTACAACTTGGCAACCTTAACAGCTCCTGCACTCGGTCGCTTGGCGATTATCTAAAAGCCGCTCGAGCGAGCTGTGTACGAAAGTCGCTCGGATGAAATTACAGACCGGTGACGCTCCTATCGGCCGATATAGTCGTACGTGACTGACGGGAATTTGTAAGGGATTCGCGAGATGCGAGCAGAGCGAGAGGGAGAGCCTCTTAGTAAGAGGAAAAAAAAAGTAGTGACGAGTAATGAGTCGCTGATTGTTGGCGTGGAGACCTTGAAAACGCGCAAAAGTCGGCTACGAGCTTCCACGAAGGCACGCCGAGAGGCACGCGTTCGCTCACATATATATGGACGTGCCATTAACTTCGGTAATTTCGCGTTTTTCCATCCCCTCACCTCTCTCTTTTCAATATCTCGCCTCGCGCTAGCGGGAGAAGGCATAAAGTTTCCGCGGTTTTACGTCGAAAAACCCGTTTCTCAAGTGCCTTTGCAGAAGAGAGGGAGAAAGAGAGAGAGAGAGAGAGAGAGAGAGAGAGAGAGAGAGAGAGAGAGAGACGAAGAGAGATATAAATAATGCTTCTCCAGGGTAGCCTTGATAAACACTGTTCTTTAAACAGGGAGACAGAAAAAATCCGTGATAACGGCCGCACACGCGATGCACTCGGAGGGCACGCGCTAAATGTACTTACTTAATTTTCCTCTTAGCCGTGGCTCTCTTCGATACCACGGCAATTTGCATCGTGGGGCAAGATTGTTTCATTCTCCGTAATGATACCGAAGATAATGGGGGACTCGCTCTTCGGCAACCGCGTATTACGCCTTTAAGAGTCGCTCGTAATTTTTTTTTCAGAACAATTAAAAATTAAATATTGAGCGTTATGAGCGCCATGAAGTATTCGGAAACCGCAGGATTCCGTGTTTATTTACGAATTTAAGATTAACGCGCATTAATGGAAATATCCTTTTGGTATACAGATTCAATCGTAGTTCACCGCAGCACATAAATTTTTTCACGAGTTTCTAGATGAACCGTCTGCAACCAGTAGTCCATTGACACCGGCATAAATTAAAATAATCCCGAGTCCCAAGCCTCGTCTCATCAAATTCAGAAACGCCGCTTCATCTCTGTGCCAGATAAAAAAAAAAAGAAACGAACACTAGGGGAAAGCTACGGCGTATTATGCAATTGTCGAATATCGCGCGACTTTCCTCTGCAAGGGCATCTTCCATTTCTTTTCGCGCGCCTGGGTAGCAGAAATGGAGCAAACGTAAGGTAGACAGAAAAAGCGGAGAGGGATAGAGTGAGAGCAGGGAGATTTGCGTTGCTTATTAGACGGCGGCGTATGCTAATGCTATAACAGCAAGCGCGCGCGAGCTCCTCCATTATACTTTCAGATACACGACGCCCGCTGCACGGAAGAGAGTAAGAGATCGCCTCTCACGATGTAGGTTACGAGGAGACGAGAAGCGTTAACTTACAATATGCTAAGGATACCCTCTCCACTGTGTTGACTACGCCGGTATCTACTGTCCTACCTAATACCCGCATTTTTTTTTCGCGCGCATCGCGAATCGACCGAGAGGTTAAACCTCGACGTGTCATAAATAAATGAGAAAAAAAGAGTCCCGCGATCCCTTTTCCCGGCTCTGTCATTATCTCTTTTAACAATCTGAAGATGAAAAAAGTTTTCCCTTTCTCCGCGCGGACCGAGAAAACAAACACGCGGCATAACGCGGGGTATAGCGGGTGTACGCGCGGAGGTGGGCTTGAGAAAGGCCGAGGTAAGTTTGTTAAAAGAGAGGAGAAAAAAGAAAACGACCAATCTTCATTAGGCGCCGTGGCCTCCCCCCACCCGGGTGGCTGTCAGGAGGCCCGACAAGATTGAGCACCCCGCGCGCTCTTGGCTTTTCACGTGTGTACGAAAGGAGCCGGCAGCGAGAAAACGCAATAACGAGGCGTGCAGCATCGACCTCTCGCGTCTATGAACTAGTCATGAAACTTAACGCTCGGCTATGGGCAATCGCAAGCGCGCCTCGTTCGAGCCCCGTAATCTCACTCTCCCTGCTTTCTCTCTTTCGCTCCCCGACTTCTCCTCCCCCTCGAGTAGCCGTGAGTCTGCACTATATCGGGAGCGGCAGGTGGACCCTGGGCCTTTAAAAAAAAAAAAAAAAAGATTAGCCCAGGAAATCGGAGGTGCCTGGGAGTCGAGGAGAGCCAGAGAGCCGAAAGTTATTAATTATGAGATACGAAACGATTATTTGGATCGTTTGTTCCCGGGAGATTTATATCTCGGAGGCAAAGGTTTTTGCATCGTTGTACTCTTCCCAAAAGCCGGGCGCGGCGATTTGGCCGAGCAAAGGGGAGTCGTCTCGGGCTCAGCAGTTACGTCGCGGCGGGATGTTTTTACGCGGCCGTAAAATTCGGCAGAAGAACGTGGCCGCGAGTGGAGAGGTGCGCCGGAGCGAGATTTATCCTTTATTTATCTCGCGTTTCTCGGGCGCGTAATTGCCTGGCGGTGGCGTCGATCGTTAAGCAGCTCGAAAAAAGAAGCGGCGACGACGACTTTCACGTCGGCCTTCCGCGATACGTGTTTTCTCCTAGGGGCCGGCGTGTTATGTACATCGCGGATTATCTCCCAGAGGCGACGGGAAAACTCCTCGGGATAGAGACATCGGGAGCGATCGTGGGAACCGTTCACGCCTACGCGGGGCTCCTCCGCCGGCCGCGTATGAATCTGGGCCGCTGATTGACACACGAGAGCGCGAGAGCCTATTACCCCCCTCATTTGCATAGGACTCGCGGACGAGTTACACGGCTACGGAGGTGTCACCGGTTTTTTTTTTTTTTTTTTTTTTTTGCCCGCCGCCGAGAGCTTGTCTGCTTAACGAACGAAGCAATTGTGTAATGATAAATAATACTTAATGGGCACGAGTACTCGATCGCAATCTAATCTTGCTCAAAAAGATCGCGGCGCTCGCGCCAACCGCTTACGTAAGCGAGGGTATACATACACGGTGACGCGCGCGCGGATGCTGTGGCTGAATGAAAAATAAGCTATGCGGGCGCGTGCGCGCGCGCACCGTTTCGATCCTTATACTCCGCGGAGATAATCATCTTCATATTCATTAGCCGCATGAAAACACGTGTATCAATAGCCGACGAGCTTGTTTGCGCGCGCATTTATGAATGGGAGATTGTAAACTTCAATTTTCCTATTTTTCTGTCATTAAGACTTTTTGCCCTTACTCATTTACCGGTGAGCTTCTGCTCGCGCTTTTTCTACCTATTCAATTGCAATCCTCATAAATTAAGATGAAAGCCACCGATAAAACTCTGTTTCCTCATATTGCGCGAGAAAGAAAAAGAAGAATCAATAATTGAAGCTCAATAGGTGTTTTTTTTTATTTTTTCTATCAATTTATACACATTTTTATCCTCTTGACGTATAAAATGAAGCTGATTATGAATCACCGATTTGGTTAGAAATGCGAAACTTATTAAATTTACAAAATCGTAATGCGAGAGTCGCGGCGAGATTGATGCATTAGCCTTCGGCTAATTGACGAATAAATATGGTATGAGACGTTGCACGACCGACTGCTCTCTTGACTCAGAAACAAGCGTCAAAAGTCCTTAAATCTACGGAAAGCTATTAATTCCCGAGCACCATCTGGCGCTTACGAAAAAATTTCAAATGATGTATCGAAGCGGATTTCGTAAATTGAATTTTTTTTCTTGAGGAAATATTAAAAAATGGGTGGTCCGTACATTTCAGGAATGACGCAACTTTGCACAGGCATAGCGGCAGAATTCCAGCGTTCTCGAGGAAAAAGAAGCAAAATGTCGATAATTAATTCGTAAATCAGCTGGGTTTTATAAATCCATCTCACTCGGAGCATGCATGCGCGGAAAGCGATATCCCGTCCAATTTGGAAACCCAGTCGTCGGCAGTCGATCCCTTCGTTAGCGCTACTCCGTTCCCATAAACCCAGGCCACCTTTCTTACTCTCGCTCTCTTTCTGCGTCCCCTCCTCGCCTTCCTCCGCTCCGCCGGGAGGCGAGTACAGTTGTAGGAGAGGCACACACGGCGCCTCGCGACCTCCTCGACGAAAGCCAAACGGCGAATTTCTAAAAGAGCCCAGGCTGCCGTTTGCTCTCCCACGGTATAACGATGAAATTAATGATTCACGATTAGAAACGTGTGCGGAGAGGAGACACAATCCTCGCCTGCACAGGTATCCGCCGGTGAAATGGGCTGAGCACGACTTCTCGGCTCGCGCGCGCGTCAATTCGGCAGAGAGAGAGAGAGAGAGAGAGAGATTCGACATCGACGCTGTTAAAGCTTATACAGCGCCTCCGCATTTTCCGTACGATTTGACTTGACTTTCCGTCGCGCAATTAGCCCGCGTTTCAGCGCATGTATTTTACGACGACTGTAAAGTTGGGAAACTCGCGATTCGACTTGGAACGCCTCGAGGGCGAGCGATTTGTTTTCTCGAGTAATTATTGAAACGTCCGTGTTTTACTTTCGACCGCGACTTTCTCCTTCGTTTGGGCTTAAAGTTCCGGCGCTTGTAGCATCCCCGACGTTCGGGTGATCCGCACCCCCGGAAGATTCGATCGAAGGGACGCATCGCTGGCTCGGACAAAAATCGGGCTCCTAACTTCTACGTCAGCGCAAAATAAATTATACATGCCCGGGTGCACGTATATATACAAAGACGTTTCGGAGTCTATCCCACGGCGCCGTATATAATATTTAATGGCGCCGCTGCCGATAAGTCGCCGGCGCTCTCTCTGTCTTTCGAGCTCGCCGGAGCTTATCTCTCCCAGGAAGCGCGTGCGTCGAATTCAATCCCCGGCGATAATTCGCTGCAAAAATACACCGGCGCGCTTCCTCGTGCAGTTTCGCGCCGCGATCTTTACGCTCGATTCGCCTCGTGATTTACCATTCGTTTTCCCGTATTAGCGCGCGAGTGCAGCTCTTTTTCTCAAACTTTTATCGGAAATTTATCGATTTAATTTACGCCGCGCACGCCGACGCTCATTTGCATTAGTTATCGGTAAGGCGTGCGCGCGCGCGCGCGCGCCAACTCGCACTGATGGAAAGTGTGGGAAATTTGCGGAGATAAAATCTGCGCCGCTCCTCGGCTCGCTGCATCGGACCTTGGAAACTCGTTCGGGAAATTTATGAAAACGGCCGAGTGTAGAGCCGGGCGCGCTTTAACAAACTCAATTTTCCTCTCGTTCGGAAAAACGGGAAACGGGTGCCGCGGGACGTATACTCGCAGAGTGCCCGAGGCTAAGCGAGAATAACACTTTGGCCCGGAGCGAATCACCCGTATTATTATTCACGATTAAGGATTCAGAAAGTGGATGAGTCGATTAATGCGCAGGGGGAGCATCTCGACCCCGTTTCGGCCGACCGGCCCGGCTGTGCATTTGCATGCCGCGGAAAGAGTGTACTATTCTATGTAAATAGTTCGGCAATGCGCGCGAGTCCTGCGGCCCGCACGAGGTAACCCCCCACGATCGAGGTGTCCCCGTGTATAGCACCGCGGAGAAAGTCATCGGAGCGCTCTTTTCGTTCCCCCCCCCCTCGATTTTCTCGGCGCTCTTAATTGAACCTTCGAGTTTTCAACCGCGACTCGCGCGAAGCGAAATTAAAAGCGAGCACCGCCCAGCTGGTAACGCGCGATAAGCGTGCGAGCGGAAATAAGAGAGAAACGAGCGATGAAGGAGAAGAAGACACGAAGAGAGAGAAGAAAAAGGAGGAGAGAAGCGAGCCGGGAGATCGAACGAGCGTAATCAAGGGCGTTATACATACGCTCGAGCGAGTGCGCGCGATGCAAAACGAGGATTGCGTATATGTACACACGCGCGTCAACAGGCATGTCCGGTGTGGTGCGTGTCCCTCTCTCTCTCTCTCTTTCATACTTGGGGACCAGTCCGCCGGCCGGCTGTCGGTCGGTCAGCTGGTCGCTCGGTCAGGATGTCGAGAGACAGTGAGAGAGAAAGAAGCGAGATAACCGGCTCTCTCTCTCTTGCTCGTCGGTGTACCCTCGGAGAAAACGAGAGCGAGCGCATGCCAAGGCGACGACGATAGCACTTAGCGATGCGAATTCAATCTAGTAAATAGAAATGCATGGCTGCGTCTTTTTTTCTCTCTTTCTCTATCTATTTATCTCTACCTCCTTATACTCGCGAATGGTCGTTTGAATAAAAGTTACTCGGGAAGCATACTTCGGGGCAATTGAAATTTCCAAATGTCGAGGGTCCATTGGCAAGGCGCGGAGAGGCGGGAGAGATCTCGGCACGAGTGTCGATTTGCGCGAGGCGGACAAACGCGCGAGAGTCGTAGGAGCGAGAGAGAGAGAGATAGGCCAGATAGATAAATGGATAGAGAATAGGCGGCAGTAAACGTAAGATCCTATTGGAAGCGAGCCAGAAGAGGGCAGAGAACGACTTCCTCACTCCTCGCGGCTCTCAATGTCGCGCACGTGTCTCGCGCGGAATCTCGTGGGAGGCCGATAAAGGTGAGTTGACTCTCTCTGTCCCTGGCTGTTTTCTTTTCCCTCTGATCTTTTTCTTTTTTCGTCGCGCCGTCGTTGAGTGCCGGGTGATTCCGCGCGAGCCAACGCGTTTATTGGCGTCGCGTGATCTGTCGATCGCTACATCCCCCCTCCACAAATAAAAAACACTAGTGGGTGTCGCGTTTAGTCAGCCAATTACGGAAATTTGATAAACGACTTTTTTCACCTCGAGTCCGAACAGCTCGGATTCCTCTGGTCTTCGGAAAAATCCCGAAGCTTCGCAGACGCGGAGGCGTTTGGGTATAAAAAGAAATTCGGTGGGAGCAATGACTCCGCCGAATGTCGGAGGCCTGATCGAGCGTAAAAGTGTCGAGGCACGGGCTCGGAAAAGCGTATCGTCACACAAAAGGAAAAAAGATGTACCTGCCACTTAGAGGCAGGCGAGCGGTACGTCATGCACTTACGGACGGCGACGTCGATACCCGCCGTATACTCGGAAGAAGAAGAAGGCGAGCTGGAGGAGACGCTCGCATGCGCGACAGTGGCTAACGATACGCGCGCAGTCAGCATAAATCTCGCGCTCACGCGTACACCGAGAAAAAGAAGCTGACTCCGGACAGCGCGCGAGCCAAAGTGAATTATCGATGAAAGACGAGGCGGACTTTTAAGACGCTGCAGGCGATATACGCCGTCCCTGCGCCTTCTTATTATGTATACCGGATTTCGGCCTTCTTTTATACGATTCACGTCTCTTCCGCGTGCGCGCTCGCTCGCTCGCTCTTTTTTTTCTCTCTCGCGCTCCCTCTTTCTCACCGGGTGCCCTTCGACGCGACCAGAGATCTCGATCTCCGCCGATGATATTTTCCGCCTCTTCTGATGCGCACAGTGTCTTCATTCATATTCCTCTCGATCGAAATCACGACTCCTCAGCGTTTTTTTTTTTTTTTTTTTTTTTTTTGGCCCACCACGTTATACCTCGTTAATCACCGGGAACCAGTGGTTTTTTTTTCTTCACCGAGAGAGTTTGAGCTGACTTTATTAATGATCCCCATTGTGCTCGGTATAGATCGAGTGCTTCGTTAAACACAACGAAAGGACGCACGAAGTCGGAAAAAAAAAAAACGATCAGATCCGCCTCCCACCGGCGCGTGCGTCGCGAGATGTCGCCTCCCGGATCGAGCGGAAAATTTTGAAGCACCTCGCGAGGAGTCCGCCCCCACTTCGTCGTCGCGGCGCGTGATGTCATACGGCGTTATACATTGTGCACGTGCGTGCGCCGATCCATGCGAATAAATAATCGGTATCGGCCGGCGCGAGCATTTCGCAATCGCCACGAACCAGATAAGCATCGTGCCGTAACGCGCGTAGTAGCCATATAACGCGAGCGCAACGGTATTACAAAAGTGACAGTAAAACGGCGCGTTTCACTCGTACCGTGAAAGCGATGCAACCGGCCAGTGGTTGCGCGTTTCCTCGCTGTCGCATCCCGATCGGAAGCTCGCGCTCGCGCGCGAGAAAAAAGAAACGAGGACTCTCTATATGCTAGAGAGAGGCCAGCTCGCGGTATTGAAAAGCGATCGCATGCTTATTATCACATAATAGCGCGAGAACGGCGCGGTGGAGTTATGCCATACGGGAGAGCCTCGAGTGCGAGCAGGGAGGAGGAGGAAGAGCGAAAGAAAAAAATAAAATGAAGGAGGATGCATAATGCAGCGGACAGACGGCGGAAAAACGGGGCTTTTCACGTGCTGCGCGTGCTCGCCGGCCTCGCAGCACGTGCTCGCGACGCGTCCGACTGTCTGCACGAGCGACTCGCCGCGGCGCGGAGAGAGCTTTTACGTAAAACCGGCAGCGACGCCGGCACGCGCGCCCACTCCACACCTCTCGCCGCCAGCGGACTCGCGACTTTTCCTCCACCACGTATGCGCGTCGCGAGCTCGCCTCGCCTTGCTTGTCACATTTATCATACGCTCGCATCTTATATTTTTTTTTTTCCATTTCATAAATCTCCAGCCGGTTTTTTCTTCACTCCGCTAAAATCTTCTACTTCGAGGTGGCGCGGCTAAAATCGATCGCGCGATAAACAATTTTCGAAGAGCGCGACGCTTATCGTATCGAGTTCGGTAAAAAAAAAAAAAAGAGAGAAGGCGCACGATAAACCTTATATTCCCGGTCAGAGCCGAACGGATTATTGTACAGTTCGGGTGTTTTTGCTGACGCAAGCCGAGGATTAAATTCGATGCGTGTCCCCGAACTTGGCCACTACTTTCTGCGCGCGCTCGCGCGCCGATGCTAAATTACTCGCGAGCGCGCTTATCAGATTTATCCGGCCTTATCCGCGCTCGCCACATCTCGCTTCTTTTTTCTCCTTACGCTGCAATTCTGAGAAAAGATTAAGCGGCCGCCGGCGCGCGCATTGGTCGCTTTTAGCTGATACCTTTTAAAAGTACATATTGTAAAAACTTATTTATACATCCGGCATTAATAATAACCAGGCGGAGCTACGAAGACGCGTTCATCGAGGAATTAAGCAACCTGATGGCGTATTAACATATCGTAAAACAAGGCGCATTAGCGCGCTCTTATGCCACCGTGAGCAAGAGAAGCGCGGGAGGTGTGCGGGGGATTATCTCTTAAAAGCCTTGTTAATGACAAACTCGTAAAAACTGTCAGGAATTCCGTGCATTACCGTCGCGAGGCGAAAAAAAAAAAAGTAGCCGAAGATTGACCGCTGTCAGCGCTGCCCCGTTTATCTCGCGGAAATGGATCGGGGGCGAAAGGGGTTTTAAGTCACGGCGATAAAAAAAAAAAAGGTCAGCTCGAAAACAGTTGACAAGAGAAAAGTAGAAACGGGGCTGTCCAGTCCAAAATCGGATGCGGAAGGTCCATTAGGCGCGCCGGAATTTATCGGTCTGCAGGTGGTCGACCGACTTATCGGTCGAAAAGTTATTTTCGTCTCTGCGAAGGGGAGAAGAAGTCTAAGGAAGTCGAGCTGCTTAGACGGCGTCACTTTACCGGCTTCCTTGGCCAACTGCCGTGCTTTAGTGTCCTGCGTAAACTTGGGCGTTCCAACTGGTCGAGTTATTTTCGCCCAAAACTTTACCATTCGACTTACACATTCAAATAAATCATGTTATCCAGTTTAGCCGAGTTTGAAATGATGGAAGATTGTTTGTACTCGTTTAAATGTCTATATACAGTGAGAATAAGTATTTTCCGAGAAAACGCTTGACTGTTTCTCGTGATTTTAAAGTGCAGCCAGACCTTGTCTCTCCTTACGTCGTTTCATGTAATCAGCGAAAAGCGACAACCGGCCTGCTTTATCCGTGCAAATCTAATCTCGCTGACATTGTAAGGCTCTCTTCGGCGAGGCCAATGATCTGGCCCGGAGATTTAAAATAAAAAGGCGGAGAGCCCGTTATCGGGCAGCAATAATCGTTGTTTACTCCCCACGCGTAGCGGGAGTGCAGGAATCGATGACGTTTTCGAGTGGTTAAAAAAAAAAAAAAAAAAAAATACAAACCGTTGCAACTGATTATAAATACATCGAGTCTGTGTAAATAATTGATATCGACGATTATTAATACGACGCAAATGCAAAATATTAATCTTTTATAATCGAATGCTAGAAAACTGATTGTGATATCTATCCAAGTTTAAAGCGTGTAAACAAATGCGGAAAATTGCAGATCCACATTATCACTTAATTAACTTCGATAACGTACTGAAATGCAGTTTCTCATTTCCAATCAACGTAAACCTCCCAGATAATAAATTTGCGATGCCTGCCACATTACAAAAGTGCTTACGCTACAGCCAATTGCATTAGCGGCATTAAAATTATTGCAGCGTAACTCGTTAGCGATGCATTAGCCGTCCGATCGATGCGTTTCTCATTGTAAAATTTATACAGAGCCACGAAAAACCCTCCCCGCAGAGATTCGACCAAATCGCCAATAAGTGTCGCCTATAAAATCATCTTTCTCTTCGACCATACTCGTCGCCCCGAACTGATGTACGGAGTGCGGGGAGTGAAAGAGCGAAAGAGAGAGAGAGAGAAAAAAAAGAGGAAGACTCCCCTCAATGTGCTTCTTTGTATTTACAAGCGTACATGAGTCATCGGTGTAAAAAGCGTATAATATCGAGAGCCGGCAATAGGATTAAACGCAAAACTGCACCAACAACATTTTTCCTCTCCGTTAGTCGCGCGTGTGTGCCCGCACACAGACACGGGCACGCGCGGCTCTTTTTACGGCGCGAGCGTTCCGCGCGGAGAGAAACTGTTTATAATGGTCTTTTATATTCAAAGTAAAACCTCGTTTTCTCGGCGTTCCCGTTCCAGGCCGTAAATCGCGGCGACGCCGAGCCGCGAAATATAAATTAATTTCCCGCGTGCGCGCATGTACGTCGGCGCGCGCGGACCTCCTTTGCGTGCGGGCGCACGCAACTGCGAGGGAGCGACCGGGAAGGGGAGAGGCACTAGCCGGCGTAATAACGCCCGCGCGATTTCGCGCGATTAGCGGCGGAAAAGTCGCGAGGTGAAAAAAAGCCCCATTCACGCGAGTTGATGACCGAATGTTACCGGCGCACCGATTCTTTTTCTTTCTTTTTTTTTCTCTCGTTATCGGCCCGAAGACACGAAGATTACAAGGAAGCGACCGGAGGGACATCGGAAGCCGCTTATCGGCTCCCGATCGATTGCTTTTAAATCGATCGCCGAATAAATGGATATCTCGCGGCGGCCAGCGAGCGCTTTCAAATGTAAGTGGATCACGAACGTATGTATTTGCGGCGAAGCTCCGACTACGACGAAATCGTGTGTCGCAAGAGACAATCCTCCCGGCGGCTCTCGCGCGGTCATGAATAATCATCGTGAAACGGTTATGAATTTTCGAGTCTCGTGAGTGTGTGCGCGGCCCGCGACCGCCTTGGTGGGGGCGAGCCGCTAGAGAAAGGTCAAAATCGAGCAGCGAGCCGAATGAAAAGTCGGCTCGACCAAGGCAGTAGCCGTAGCGCTTACGTATGGAGCGCGAATAGAGGCCCGCGAGGCGAGTTACGGCATTGCATTGTTGCGGCACGCGAACGCGCGCGCGCGCGCGCCGTGCCTCTTGGCTGCAACAATTACCGTCTCGTTTTCCACGTGTTGCAACTATATTCCGTCTCGCTCGCTCGCGACGCGTGCGCGCATTTTTCACGCGGCCCTTATCTGCCTCTTTACCCAATTTTTAGAGAAACGCCTTGATAGATCGATTTTTAAGCGCGCATCTGATAAGATTCATGGCTCTTAGTGCACTTAAATTGTAATGATTAAAATTAAAATTAAACGAAGTATTTTTTTTTTTTTTTTTAACACAGAAATGGTGGAAAAATTTTGACAAAAATCTCGAGTACGTTTGAAAGAGCCATAAAGGGAAAAGATACGAGGGAATTATGAAAGCCATCGTTAGAGTCGACGGACTGTCTATTAGGGAATGAGAATGAGAAAAGAGAAGGAGAGGCGCGTGCATGCCGTCAAGGCTGCAGGTAATCGAGGTAATTTGATGGGATTGCAGCTATCGCGAAGGAGAGAGAGAAGGAGGAAGGAACAGCTTTGACCAGGCGAGGCGAGGGGTAGGGGGGGAGAGAAAAAAGACGGATAAGAAACTTGAACGGACTGGTTGAGCGAGAGACCAGAAGAAATTGGCAGGGAGCAAAGCTCCGATAGAGAAGGAGCGGGCGAGAGAGTGACGAGGGAAGAGAATAGATTTCAAGCTGGAGAAGAGGTGGACCTCCACCTCCAATTTCGTCGGCGAGATTAAACCCGCGAGAAAAAGAAATTGGAATCGAGACGAAAATTACGGGATCCCGACGTATATCGTAAACTTCTCTCTTTTTCGCTTCGACTCTCCCTCATTCCTTCCCGTTCCGGATGACCCCTGCCTCGGCGAGAACTTGCTCCCTTGATTCTATTAGCTTCATCGTGCGTCGGAATACCGTTGCCCTCAAAATTCTCAGCTTTGAATATTTTCGACCTTCCTATTTTTTTCTTTTCTCGAATCTCCGCTTATGGTAAATAATGGAAAATCTGTATCTTTTGTTTTAGTTGTGTAAATTATGTAACCGCGTGGTCGTTTCACACGTACGCATATAAAATTCGCGAGTTTATTGCGCGGCGTCAATTTAACGGCACAAAATCAAGTTTAATATCCGCGCCAGGAGTGGAGCGATTTGAAATTAAACACTCGAGTTTTAAATCAAATAACAAAATGGGGAAATAATTTCGCAAAATAGAAAGTGTACATTTTCGTCCCCTCCGATAAACTCCAGCGGGGAATGTCGTTTGATGAAAACCTCTCGTGCCCGCTTGTGTGTACGCAGAGACGAGGAAAAGCTTGCAAATCTACTTATAGAAGGATCGAATTTCGCACTTCTCTCGGGCACTCGAACCCTCCACCCAAGTGTGTCTCTCGACGGCGACTTTCAATTTCCCTACTGCAAACGAAGTTCAAACGTTTCGAGGATCCTCCGTCGTCGGGGATTTTTGCTTTTACCCCAGTCCCCGTTGCCGGGCGAGTGGGGCGCGCGCGCGCGAGCGTATCGTATTATATTCCGTCGGGCGACTACCCGCGGAGACACGACGGCCGGATTGCGTAAAGTTTACTCGAATCGCACTCGGCCGCTTCCGCGTCCGTATCTTTTCCAAATAGTTTTGGCGAGACGGCGGGACTTTCACTCGGCCGATAAATTCGAGAAAAAAATGCCGCTAATCACCGCTGTAAATCAATCACCGGGGGCCTCGCGCGCAAACTTTATAATCGATACCTTTTTTTCGTTATATAGAGAGCGCGCGCGGCAATTACACACGCGACTCGCATGCGTACGCACTCGCAAGGCGCTCAAATTGAAGGTTAACGCCGGGCACGCATAACGCAGTAAGAAAATTTAGTTCTCTCGTGATAATTAAAAAAAAAAAAAAGAAGGAGAAGGAGGCGCGTAAAAAAGGCTCTTGCCCAACATTCCAAATTATAGCGTGCGCGAGAGGAAAAAAGTATCGACCAATCCGGTCAAAGCGAAATGGAGGGGGAAAAAAGTCGGATAATGAGTTTTGAAGTAGTTTTGAGATTTTAAATTTACACGGGTCAATTACACGAGATCTTTTTCCACTCTTCCCCTCCGTATACTCCCGGAGACCGCGTGTCTCGGTGCAAAGCTCTCGGACCGAATGAAAATTTAACGTCGTCGTTTCCCCGTTTCGGAGCACTCGCTTTCGCGCGATTTTTATTAAAGAGATGCCGGCGTCTTTTTTTTCCACCTCCTGACCGAACGAATTTTTCGAGAACGGCTGGTGCGCCGCGGTGAAAAGGGCAGTTTCCCCGGAGGCGATAAAAAATACACGACCTACGAGAGGGCTACCTGGCCGGGCGGCAAAGCAGCCGTGAGAGAGCGAGACAGACTCACGTAAAAGCGATCTCTACAATTTTGAGGCAGACCATTAAAATCCAGAGGGATAATTGGCCCTCGCTCGCTCGGGCTCTTGCTCTCTTTTCTCTACGGTCGCGACTTTACTCAGAAAAATGACGCGCTAAGAGAGCGGGGAGGGAGAATTTTAGACCTCGTAATAATTATAGGCCGTGAGTAGGGATTGTAAACGCTCGAGTCTATCGCGCACTACGACTGCACTCTACTTTGTGCATTGGCTTTTATCTCATTGGAAACGTACTTTTAACAGTTCTTCCAGAGATTTGACGTTTGTTTATAAGCTATACGTAATTATCGCATTATTGCGCGAGGCAGACAGACAATTTTAAAGAATTTTCAATTACCGACGTGCTTTTAGCGATAGCACGCTTACAGCTTTCAAAAATTCGTTTCCAAGCTTTTCTCAACGGTGCAACCTTGAGGCAAGCGCGTTAAGCATCGAATATGAAGCAGCCTCTCACCGAGCTATGCATTCACGATGAGAATCGAGCGCGCGCACGGCGCTTTTTCACCATTTGATTAATGAGATTTTTCAAACGCGTATCTCTCCACTGGCGAGTGGCTTACGTATCATCGAAAAGTCGAACATCGCGCATATTTAAAGTCGAAGGTTATATGCAAATAGATACTCGCTGCAGTGACCCGGTCGAGTAAACAAACAAAGCGTCGATCATTCATGTTCCACTTTAAAAAATACAATGTCACACGGATATCGCCGGGGTGGGCGTGTGAGTTACGATTCCGGAAAAGCTAATTTTGTTCTGTGTAAAAAAAAAGTCTCCTCTTTCCTCGGCTTTAGCTGAAGACGTGTCCCTCCGTACTTGAAGCCGGAGATCAAATAAACGAGGCGCGCGATGACGAGAGCGACGACGTCGACGAGAAAGGAAGGCCGACAGTTTGTTTTGCGATACAAAATAACAGTTTCGCGGTAAAGGGTGAGGAACGAGAGATGAGGGAGAGCGAGGCTTTAATCGCCGTGTCACATCGGCTTGCAGAAAAAAAGCGTCGCATTAAAGCCGAGCGCGTACGGACGCAAACACAGATAAAAGTTACGGGTAAATTGAAGAAATCACGTGACTCAAATTTTTAATCTGCTCGTGACCAAAGCTGCCCTCGACATTGGTATGCTCGATGGCTCTCGCTTGACGGCACGTTTATGGGCCAATAAAAACTCGGATTTTTTTATATTACGCTTTTACAATTCGATAAATTTTAACTGCACCGGTGGATCAATTACAGTGATTAATATTTTTCTTTTTTTTTTGCTACTATTTTTTACGGGGATAATTTTGCCCGAAGAATGGTCGAAAATGCACTCGAAACATCGATTCCGTAAACCATGAGAGTTAAATTGTCGCTATTTTTTCGACTTTTCAAGCACCGGATTTCAAGTCGATAAAGCGTCGAAAATTAGTTCTCAGAACACTTCGGGATACGGACGAACGAATGGCTAAAGTAGTAAAGTGGCCGTTTTTCATTGGGTCGCTTCTTCTCTTCCCTCTCTGCGTAAAAAAAATTGGGTCGGCGCGACGCTGACGAGAAAAAAAAAGTAACCAGGCGAAACCCAAGAATCCGCGAACTTACACATGCGATAAATAAAAAGTCCAAATTGCAGTCCTGCTGTAGATGTGAGGCTTTCCGGAGGACCCGATGTTTTTATTTCGCTCGATTTTTTCTCCGTTTCCTCGTCTCCCTCTTTTTTTAAATAGGTTCGTTTCCGACTCTGAAACGAAAGACCGACGATGCAGTGATACACACGGGCGGGCTCGAGTATGTATTACCCCTGACGAGCGCGTTGGCTGATGAAAAAAGCGTCGCCCTTCATGTGGTTTGTTTACGCTTTCGGAGCGCGCCTCCGAAACTTTTCTAGCGCGATGTTTTCAAATCGCGGTGTACTTTTCGGGTGGCGAGCAGCACACGTATGCCAAACGCACAGTGAGACGTTGTGTCTTTGAAGTCGACCACGCAGATAAATACGACGTAAAAACAAAAACGGAGCGTCAATCGTTCCTCCTGCACGCTCTACCCTTCTTGTATACGAGAAGCTGTACTTTACGTTTCTCGCACCCACGGGCTATTCGCTGTTACTTTTTATTTTTTATTTTTAATGCTTCTCGGCTTTTGTTTTTCACCGACTTAAACGTCCAAAAAATTAAATACTATCCTGCACGCGGGTAGAAAAAAATTTGGTTTTTTTAACGATACAGTTCGAATTTATTTAAAAAAAAAAAAAGAATTATGTTAAGAGTTGCCGCACTAAAAAAAGACCGTTTTTTAAAGTGCACCTTGCATGCCGGAAACTATAAGATAATTGTTCTTTACACCTTTTCGGAGATAACACAAAAATAACACTTCGTGGTTTGTTTTTTTTTCAATCTGTTTACGAGTTAGGCAAAACAATCACTATGCAGTGAACTTTTAGATTGATGTCATTTGCACTTCGTTATTTATTTATGAAGGCAATTTAAATATTTTGTATTTATGAAGTAGTCTTTTTACGAGATCCGATCGTGCACTATTTTTCACGGATTCTGAGAATTGGAGCGATAACTAATTTATAAATAATACGGTGATTTAATAGCTTCCTTAATTTCGTCCGTTTAAAAAAAAAAAATTGATAAAACAGTTTAAAATTTTATCGCGAGCGTATCACTTATCCGCGGCAAATAAACATTAATTCCTAGTATCTCCGATTACCGATACGTTACACCGCATTTAAACAATTTTCAGAGTCACTTCGACGACTTAAATTTCCGCTCGTTCGACAACACGAGCAGCGCGTGATTCTGGCAAAAAGAAAATCCACCTACTTTTACCATTTTTCAGCGGCGATATAAACGCTTTATAAAATTCTCGCGCTCGCGAATGAAAATTTGAGCACGCGCGCGTGCCGCGCATTATTGAGCGAGACGAGCGATTAAGCCAGCCGGCGAGCGGTGGAAAAGTTGCGCTTTGAAGAGCATCGAATGTCAGAGGAGCGAGAAAAAGCGGAAGAAATCGAGAGGCGATACCGAGCGCGAGCCGTGACGTTCGCAAATAAAGTTATCGCTTGTGCGCTCCTAATCGACGGCTCTTTAACAACGGAACGACTTAGAGCGAAGAGCCGAGCGCGTTGCCAAGTCGCGTGGAGTGTTTTGGCCGTCGGCCGGACTCGAGCAGTTCGGCTTTAAGAGACTTCGGATCGCGGGTGCTGTGCACGTTTTTTTCTCTTTGGACGCTCGGGAACGATGATTTTCTCACGACTCCTCGCACTCCCAGCGTACCCCGCCCGTCTCTCCTACGCTTCTTTTTTTATTTTCAAAGCCCGAGATCGCATCGGCCGATTTGTAATTGCGGTTCTTTTGGGAAAAACTGAAATTGCAAGACTCGCGAGTGAGGCTATCTTTTTTACTGGCGCTAATTATGCGAAACTTAGCCATTTTTCCGGTGAGAGAGAAAAAGCGCGATCGTGAAACTTCGATATGACCTTACAACTTTTTGCGGAGGAGAGTAAAAAAAAAAATCGTTTTCTCGCAGTGTGAAAAGCGAAAGAAAAAAATTGTAATCGACAGTCGATTAAAATTTTTCAACACTTCGTACGCGTATCGCTAATCACTTTCTTGATTAATAACGCGTCGCTTTAATAACGTACAGTCGCTCGAGTGATTTATTCGTTCGAATCTCCAATTTTTTTTTCACCCTCGTGTCGATATTTATATTCATTTGGACCGACGAAATAGAGTCAACAAAATTTATCTATTTTATTTTTTAAAAAGTCTAAGCAACGTTAGCGTAAAAAAAAAAGAGAGAAAAAACGAGAAACGAGAGGGAGATCGAGAAGTACTTAATGCGTTGACTCGCGAAATATCCGCTCGATTTTTCAGGGTGACAGCGAAGCCGGCATCAATGTCAAGAGCAGCCGGCGACTCGGCTCGAGGAAAAAACCTTCCGCTCGCACTTGGCAAAGGCTGCGCGCGGCTTTTTCACGGCCGGCGTGAAAAAAGACGTAGCGGCGAGAAAGAGAGAGAGATTCAGCGTGTCACGCGTCTGTCGTTCACCTCCAGCTTGGCCGCGCGCGTCAACGGTCGCGTGCAACGAACCGGGAAGCTCTATAGAGCGGGCAGAAAAATTGGCGGCGAGACACCGGTGCCAAAGTCGTTCCCCCTTGAACCTGAGAAAAAACGCACCGCATTTTTAATTACCTGAGTGGCGTCAGAATATGGTGTCGACGAGTTCTTATCGACGAGCAGCGAGCCGAACAGGGGTATGCCCGAGCTCGAGGGGCTGTCTTGCTGTTGTGGCACCATTTTCGAGCCGTCTATCGTGCTCTGAAAAATTGGCGCTCAACTCCCGTGGTCACTTCACTTTTGACCGATTTTTTTTTAAATTTCCTTCAATAAAAATCACCACACTCGCGATTAATCCTCCTCCTTAACAGCGCGGCTGCTGCCCGCGAGACGACTCCTCTTATCGTCAATGAAGTCCGGCTTCGGCGGTGGGCATTCAGTCCCCCGCGCTCGGAAAACGTATAACGAAAATCCAGAAAGACGTGCGCGCCCGCGAGGCGACAGTCCAGCGCGAGCTTATGTATATCGCGACTGAGGATTCGGAAGCAACAGGAGTCCGCCGACTATAAAGTGAAGCAAAGGGCCGATCCTTCGGCACACTGCACCCGTCGCGATTAGCGCCTCTCAATGGCTGCTGCTGCTGTGCAACGTCGCGCGACTTTTCTCGTCCCTCGTGAGTCCGTCACGCGTTGACATTCTCGTGCCGCCGCAGCAAACCTCGGACTCTTCGATTTTATATTCGCGAGCGACTCTCCGGAGAGTCCAAGTGCCGCTGGAGGAGGCTGATGGATAAGCGGGAGTGTGTTACTGAGCGATGCTCGTTCGACGAGCGCTCGTGTGCTACTGACTCGCGCACCGTTCGGGACGGCCTAAACTATACCGGCGAGAGACTGAACACTGACTGACTGCGCTGCGGCGGCTCGTGGCGGCGGCGGCGGCGGCGCATCAGCTGGTGTATGCGGGTGCTAGAGCGCAGCGGCTGCTGCTCTGCCGCTCTCCCCCCACTCCGAGGAGCGCCGCTGCCGCCGCCGCCGCGGCGCGGCCGATAGAGAGAGAGAGAGAGAGAGCGCGAGGGAGCGCACGCACGCGCGACCGCGAACCAATCGAGGCGCGCGCCGCCGCGAGCAGGGGAGAGACAGAGAGCAGGAGAGAGAATCATCCCCTTCCCGCCGCGTGCCGATTTACTCTCTCGCTCGCTCCCTTTGCCAGCTATTATATAGGTATAGCGCTCTGCCCAGGAGCCCCGCAGTCGAGGCTCGCGCTCGCTGCGTGTACACCTCGGCTCTTTCTCTCTCTCTTTTCGCTTTGACTTCGTTTATTGTGTTTTATGGCTTTTTGTGAGATAGATGCGAACCGGCGTTTACCGGTGTGTACACGCCGTTGGGAAAAATGCCCTGGAAATTACTGGAATCCCTTTTTCCCTAACTTTTTTGTTTTCGCTGCATTTTTTTTTTTTTTCACTCGCTGCCGCGGGATTTTGCGTGCTATCTTAGCGAAGCTCGCAACAACTGCGTTAGTCGAGCGTTTACGTTTCATTTGACGACGGAAACGTCGCTCATTTCGAGAGCACCAATTTTTAGTATTTTATATTTGCGATTTTAATTTTTCACACGAGCGAGATTTTAAATTCTTTTAACGCTTTTGATTCCCACATCGCGAAAATAATTATTTTTATAAAGGCACTTACTTTGGCTTTATAACTTTCCTACAATGTCATAAGACGTCGTAAAATTTTAATTAAGTAAATATTTTTTAGAACTTTATTGCTTCGAAATAAGAACATTAGAACTTGAACAGGCCTCGAGTTTTACTTAAAGATAATGTATTCTGCTACAATAATATTCCTAACGGTTTGCAAATTAAAATAATGATTTTTGCCTCGAGAATATGTAAATTAATAATTTAAAACAATTTAGTTCGCGAAAAATGTTTGAAAAAAAAAGAGTAAAAACAAAAAATTAACGCTTATAAATTATGATATTAATCAATCAATGCTGTTTTTTTTTTAATGGAGTAAAAATTAGCGGTTTCATCGGATCATCTAGTGTAATTTGTAATGATGTAATGGCAATAACTAAAGCAGAAAGTACTGCAATCTATCGAAGTGTAAGCTAGTAGACGTGATGTAATTATTGTTAAAATTAATACTTCCGTAATCTAATTATGTCATAAGTTTTTAATTAACGGTCATAATTTTTTTACCTTATAGAGAGCAATATATATCGGCTTTTAATCTACTTTCTGAGAATTCATGCAATGTAAAATAACATAAAATTGTGTTCTTCTTAAGAAATTAGTGTAATTACCTACGAGCAATCTTTAAAAAGGAAATATTCTCTTATTACAATTCATGAATATATTCAATAAGAAATAATTAAAAAGTGCATATTTATTTACCTTACCTAAATAGTGAAATTATCTACAATTTTATGTTCAAGATATCTTTTATATACCACAAAATAAAAAGTTGTATTGTTTATTTCTAAGTAACAGATTATGGAAAAATTATTTCACTATGTAATAACTTTATTGTTTGTCACTTCAGTATCGTATTTTTATAAAATTGATAACCGCCAGCTGTTAACTGGAATAAATGTTATATCTAAAAGAAATAAAATTAGACATTGAGTACCGATAGTGAGCGTATTTCTTTTACTTTCAAAATTAAAACAGAGTAGAAAAAACATTTAAAAGTTTGGCATAAAATTATAATTTTAATGAAAGCAAAGATAATGACTGAAACGCTGGTGAATGACATGAGAAAAATGTGAAGAATCAAGAGAAACACGTCGCTAATTTTAACTGTTTCCTAGTTCTATACCTAGGCGAAGGTCTTCCTCATTCACTTGTCTTCGGTTATGTTAAGGAGACTAGGTATACCCAAAATTTGGCTAAAAATCAACTTTTTTATCGTACATTTAATTTCGAAGGTGAACGTGAAATGTGGTATCTATAAGTACAGCTTTTAAAATAGTGGAGCAATCAAGATTCTAATAATTGATTTTTATATAAACGTCTCGCATATATAGAAGCTAAAAAATGAGGCACAATTAATTATAAAATTAAACTTCCTGCTTGTAGTCAAATAAAATATTCTGATTTGTAGTTTTGAAATTTCAATGTTTTGCTTACAGTGAATTAACGTGGACAAGGAAAACTCAATCCGATCGTAAAATTACAATCCAATCGCTATAAAATCTTCCAAACGTAAAAGCCTATAATAGCATTTGCAAATAGCATTTTCCGATTAAGTTAGGACTATCGCCAAAATACGCATATTTGATTCTGGAAATTCTTAATGGCTAACATCTGCTCCTTATATAATATAAACAAATTAATTATTTTATTATTTTCAATAAACAAGTAGATTTACCTCCACTAATTTTAGAAAAAAATTGGATGTTCACAAAAAAAAAAATATAAATTTTTTGCTCGATAGTCCTACCTTAAGGGATCTCAATTCTCTAATGATGCAATTAGAAGATCTCAGCCAGCCAGATAATGCGATTTCAAGTTAGACAGGAAGAAGGCATGTCTCTTCTGCGGATTCTCTAATAGACCGCGAAAACGCCAGATACACGTGTCAAAGCTTGGTCTCGCTTATCTGCCGCTTTTCGCGTGTGCTTTTCTTGGCCGCGACGTGTGCGTGCGTCAGCGAGCCGCGCGCCGTTGGCCTCGGCCGTGCACCCGTGAAGGTGCGCGAAATTTCGCGGTGGGAGTCGCGCGCACGGAAGACCGGATGCACGGATTCTGGACCCGGCGAAGGCCGCCGATAACGCACACATGCGTCCCTCGACGTCGAACTTCCTCAAAGTCATCGACACGTCACGCCACTGCTCCGTGCACACTACGTGAGTTAAGACGTCTTCTCTCCTTATTCGTTTTATATTCCGCTCAATAATGTTTCTCTTGTATATTGTTTCAGCTTTCCCGAGATTGTTCAGGTATGCCGACATTTTTTCGAAGCCCGAGTATATATTATAACAATATTGCTGTTTAAACGAGCTGCGAAACCTTGAAATCTAGGGAGATAAATATTTTAATAATTATATTTCTTAATCATTGTTTTAAAATATAAATCATATTTAAGTCAAGGATCTTCCTCGATTATTTGCTGCAATTTCCTTAATAATTTATAATTGTTGTATATAGAAATGCATACGATAGGTGACTCAAAAATAATTGTGCTTAACAATATGGTAATGGTAATACTTTAATTGAAGAAAAGTTAATTTGAAGAATCATAAAAATATTCAGTCATTCAAGATCGGCTCCTGTATTAAGATGTGAAATACACGCGAGGTGCAGGCATGCATTAACATTTGCAGAATATGTTATTATTTAATAAATTTATTTTACTTTAAAACTTTACAAATTTTTTCGATTAATGTTATTTGTGACGAATATTGTAAATACACTCGGCGAGTGTTTTTTTTATTTTTACTTGTTAAAACGAGTCGCGTTACGTAAGGTGATGGCATTTTTTTTAATATGACGGGTCGACAAGGGACATTTTATTTCTGCATTCTCTTATTTAGGAAATGTGTACTTTGAAGTAAACTCGACGTGACTTCTAAGAAGTTACGCGCGTCACATATATGTAGTAGTTATACTTCATGTCTTACATGTACTTTTTACGAATTTCTGCTTTATTTATTTTATTCTCTCCTCCGCGCTGCTGCACGTCACGTTAAGAAATGTAGCCTTGCTTTTACACGAAACTGGCAAAGATAAAAAACATTATTTTACAATTTTTTACGATAATCTCACTTAATAAGTGAAAAAAAATGCATGCGCTGCAGTGAATATAATTTTCGAAGCAGTACATTTATTCAAGATTTCCAAGAAGTATTTTACTTTACGATAAATGATTTATAAGAGCAATTTACCCATGAATAAGAAAATTATTTTAAATAAATTTAAGATTTTGTTTAAGGTTTCGTAATTAATTGCTATCTCATAGAAAATTCCTCGTTTTTATTTAAACAAATATTTAATTTTATTAATGATACTTTTTAAGAGATTTTTTTAATCATATTTTTTGCAACGTAAACTCAGAATTATTGTTAAACAATTAACTCACCAGTGCATCGTCATTGAATGGAAAATTAATAAATCAGAAATGTTATTTGAGGCGACGAGACCCCTCAATGCAACGCTTTTTTATTTTATAGGGATGCCGAGGGGAGACCCGCCCTTAAGGGGTTCCGATGCCTATCTAAAATACCGACGATACAGTTCCTCGTTTTTTCTCGCACTTTTTTCTACTAAATAGTGCCGTAACATTTACGTAAAAAGACTCCGAGGTGCTTTAAACGTTTTCAAACATTATAAATTAGTTTTTTCGCGAAATTTCATTATTGTGATACTACCGACCCCAATCGAATTTATTGTCGGTGAGAGCTCATAAGATAGAAATTAGAGCTTTCCGCAGCGCTTTTCCCGAGTGCGTTTCGAAATTTATCGATCACTTAAATCTTCTCGCAACAGTAGCGGTATTTTTTTTCTCGCTCTTTTTATTTATAAAATACGATTTTTAACAGTTACCAGGAAAAAGAGCGTCGATATTTACGAGATCAATTTTCTCACCACTTTTCCTCGCGTGAAACCTTTTTCCGCCTCTCGCGCAGCTTCGTTGCGCGTTTTCTAAAGAGACTCGAATTCAATTTTTTTTTTTAACGCAGCCACGAGAAATTATTGCAATGCGCGCAATCGCTAAATACAGCTCGCCCGTTATTCCATGCGTTTTTTCACAAAAAAAAGGCCCCGACAGGCGGATCGGGACGCATTTTACGATTTTCCAAAGTGACGGATTACTTGAGTGCCCGACGTACGTAGGTATACTGTTTGCGCGAGACGTTGCGAACGCGATTGTCGTCGGGCCAACTTTTACGAGGACAGATGCGTCGGGCTCGCGATATTTCGGCCCTTCTCCCACCCTCCCTTTTCCGGACTTTTTATGAAATGAAACTCGAGCGTAAATCTCCGCGCCGTCGTAAGGATTAGCTTTCCCAGGTATATCAGATAGTAAACGTCAAGATCTCGCTCGTAAAAAGTGCGCCGGCCGGCCCGAGGTGTGCAAGGGTGTTTACACGCGAGGCTGACTTTACGGCTCGGCCGCGACGCGATGCACACCTTCGCCAGCTGTTCGCGCGCACTCGTGCGGTTTGTTACAAGGCAGTGCGGATGCGCCGACGTAAGGAAATTCATAGAGTTGGCGAAAATGCGAGGGTGACGGAGGGGACCACCAGTGGACCGAGCAGGCCGCTTTCAAGACCCGCCGAAGGGAGGGACCCGGTCCTTTTATTTATTCGAGAAGCTCGACCGGTGGCTGGGGTCATTTTTATGGATTTTTCCGGAAAAATTTTCCGGGATTGAAATTCGAGAGGTTTGCGAAGATTCGTGAAGTGAGGCTCGTTTATACTGCTGACACACGGCAATTTTACAAAGCTTTACTTTATTTATAAGTGATGCAGCGTTATTTTTAAAAGACGCATAAAACAAATTGCTTAATGACTTCAATTATATAGTGTGATGTAAAGTTGCTCCTGTTCCATATAGAAATAGAAGTTGCGTCAAATATAAAGAAAATGTTTGTTGCAAGATAAATATTTTGAAAGTTTGTACATTCGAGGGAGAGTTAAAAATTGTATTTCTCATCGCACATGTTAAAACTGGCGCACTTCGGCCACGGAGACATTCAAGCGGCTGATGAAAAAAAAGAGGGAGGGATGTGATGTCAAATAGGAACGGGAGCCAGGGACTAAGTATAATGTGCTTTAAGAGCAGGATGCATAATAAGGGTTTGACCTTTCATGTTGATGGAATTTTACGACTTTGGGGTGATTTTATGGCTTTTTCCGGAAACCGCCTTCATGGAACACGAGAAGTCTGCCAGGATACATGAGAAACTTTCGTGTAATAGGACGCTAAAATTTGAAAAAAGTCTTAATTGTTGCAATAATTTTTTGAAACTAATTCAATTATATTTGCCTTTACATTCAAACAAATGTCCTTAAAAAAATTTAATTCTTAATTTTATAAGAACATTTGAATATTTTTTAAATTACTTATTTTGATAAGCTGTTGTTGCATCATGTTACATCACATTAAACAATCAATATTTTGAAAAATAAGTAACTAAATAAATTAAATAGAATCACTGACAAAGTATCAATTTATCAACAATAAAGCTCGCAAGACTACCATTTTTTTATATCTTTTCAAATTGTTGTGCAACGTTTGTTTAATTGTCACTTCTCTTAATTTTTTATTATATCTATATTAATTCTTCTTATTAAATAAGAAAAATAAATGTTACATTTATATGAAAAAACCATTATATGAAGGTTCAAGAATTAAAAGACACAAAAAATTGGCGTAGTAAATAATAAGAGCAAAAAGAAAAATGAAGTTGCGGGGCTTTGATTATTTCGGCAGCCCAACGCGAAGGAAATGATACGTACATGTGAACGAACGAAGATAATCACAGGATGCAGTCAATCCATACGTCTTTCGTCGGTACTTAATAATGTAACGGTGACTTTTCTGTTTGCGCACACTATACGCCCAAATTCTTTGCTCGTTATTTTTACGGACTTGAGCAGGCTTTATTATTTTGTTAAATGAGTGTAGCGTAATTAAGCTCAATCAACATATTTAAACGAAACGAACGAACTTTTATTTGCTCAAGACAAAAAAGCCTAATAGTGTACGAAAAATTTGTTTTTACGAAACCCATTAACAGAGCTGTAATTTTATAATTTCGTCAATAAATATCTACCCAAACACTTAATAAGTTTTTACACGCTGGCAGCAGTGTTAATTGTAAAAAATTACAAATTTGGATAATTTATCATTGAATTCATTAAATTAAAGTTAATATTAAATTTATTGGCCACTTTCAATAAATTTCTCAGCTATAATTTTTAATGCCCACATGAAATAAAGTTTCTGGCCTCTGTATTCTTACGTATACAGTGATTTTTCAAAACATACAGATTAAAGCTAGAGATAAGAAATCGAGCTTCCACTTACAAATTTCATTCGTTTAACGTTTCGTACGATATTTCAAAAACTCGCTAGTTCCTCCGAGCGATAAGATTAATTTAAAAAATATTCAGTTTTCTATATAACACAGTCTCGATTTCTTTTTTCGATCCTTCTTAATTACATCGTAATAAATCCAGTCTCCTTGACTCTCGTTCTGCAAAGGTAGACAAAATAAAGCGACGATGAGAAGGCTGGAAGGGTGACGTAGGGGGTCAGCGATAAAAACACGAAACGCTAATTAACTTTTTACTATTAAAAAGAAGATAAACGTATCGGCGGAGCTGAGAAAAAAGGAGGGAAAGTAAGAGTGGCCGCGGCAGAGTGAGACGCCGATAGGGGGGAACTAACGGAAGTAAAAAAATTAAGCTACAAGCAGAACAAGCGCAGTTCGGTGCATTTTCGAGGCTCAGCGATCGACATAAGTCAAGGTCGGTTGTTCCCGGAATTACTCGGTTAATTTACCAGGTGTCGGTTTGTTTTTTTTTCTTAACTATTCTAGCATATATAGAAGCTCATTGACGCTCTGTCTTTCCTCTTCTCTCTTCAAAAACACTCGATGTTCATTAATTTAATGATGATCCCAGCAATGCGGGCGTCGATGTCGCGGTTGACACGGCAATCCCTAAAAATAATGCGCGTCCGCGGCGAAATAAAAAAAAAAAACGTGCGGCCACCGTCTGCCAAGAGCGCAAGTCGGAAAAGAGTTGCTCTTGACTTTGGACTCGCGCGCGGGCTGAAATAGAAACGCGAGCTTGTATCGTCGGTGTCCGTCACCTGCGATGAGCGTCCCTCCCGTTCCCACTTTCCATGGAAATGGGGCTTTTTCCGAAAGAACACGCGCAAGGTCGAACAACGTCTTTTCAGCTTGACCGATCATTAAGACGATTCGTTGTATATTTGTTTGCGACTCGTCGGACTCTAAATCGTCGCTGACAGTGGAAACTTTGCTTCCGCGAAAGTCTCGACTTAATTTTTCTCAAAAATTACATTCGGAGTATTTGATGTTCTTAATTTTCTCGAAAATCATTGCAAGATATTGTAAGAGAGGTCGATTTTTAGAGAAAGTGATGGCGAGGTTTAGAGGTTGTGGCATATAAGTACGCACTAAAAGATTTTCGTAACAGTTAATTATAATTTAAGAAAAGCTTAGTCGAAGTTCTTACGTTTTATTAGTAAGAAGATGCCAAAAATATAAATAAGGCACGTGTAACTTTTATTACACGTGGGAAACGTAATTTGACAGAGGCTGGTTAATAACGAGATATGTAATTGTATACGTTGGTCATTTAAATTTGTGTGAAATCTGGTTTTTAATTGACTATTGTGCAGATTTAGCTGAATACATTTTTTTTTATAAAAAAATTATTTCGAAGTCTACTTAAACTACAAGATAATGGCTATGATTATTAAGTACGTTTAAAATAAAGTGAAATAATGATTTATAATTTGATTAATACAAATTTTTAGTTTCTGCTCGAATAAATCTGATGATTATATTATAATAATTATATAATATCGAATTCGCTTTTACTACTGTGACGCATGATGACAGAAAAAAAAAAACTAATAAATTTTTTGGCAGCTCAGTGTGTGCTTGTACTTCCTGGTCAAAACTTTTGACGAATATTAGGAAACTTATGAATAGTTGAACAGAAACTAGCTTAAATTATATTTATACTTATACACATTTATCTACGTAACGCTCTCCTAGATATATACCTTTGCGTCTATAAAGCTTCTTTAGTTTTTGCTTATTTTAAGCCGCACCTCATATATAAGTCGCTGTTATATTTTTAAAACGAACAAGTGAAGTCAAATTTTTAAAAAGTTCAACAAACTAGCACTTAAAACGAGAGAGTCCAAAAATACAACTTATTCTAAAGTCCCGGTTAAATCCTTTAAATTTGTTCCATTAAAAAAATTTAAGTATTTGGCAAGGTTTCGCGATAATGCTAACACAGTCTTAAATTGATCAGCTCGCTCCCTCCTTATACCACGAAAAGGAGCGGGCAATCGAGAGAAAGAGAGAGAGAGAGAGAGCTTGGAAGAGAGAAGAGAAAACGGGCGCTAAAAGGGCTAAAAAGAAGTTCGGGCGTGCAAAACGAGTCCCGCCGCAAGCAAAAGAAAAACCGCACACTTTTCCCTATACACATGCCGAAAGCCCATCTATCTCCCGCGATTCGTATCTCCTCGATTTGAATTTCTTATTCCTACCCAAACTGAGGAGAGGGATCTCGCTCCCGCGACTCGTGTGCAGAGCGCACGCCACGGCGTCCTTGCGTTTTCTTTGGCTCTCTTTCATTTGGAGGAGATGGAGGTGCCTCCCTTCCTCTCCCTCCTCTCCACCTTCCCCTGAGCTGGCGACGTGCTTGACAAAATTAAAATACAAAACCTGCCTTTGAGACCAGCCGTGTTTTGCCCCGCGATCTATAGGCCGGACGGAGGCGAGCGAATTGGGGAAGAGGTTTGCGGCCGGCGCGCTGCGGTGTGAAAGGGATTCGTGACTGCATGCTTTCGATAATCTCGCAGCTCAAATTATTTCTTATATACTAGGCGTTTTTTTTTCTTCAAACGGATGAAGATAATTAACAATTTCTGAATGTTTTATTTAAAAAGGTTCTTTATTTGAGAATACTCGGAATTATTATGGCTATACTTTTACAGTCGAAGTTATGGGGTTTTCAAAAGAAAGTCATTATTTTCTTTTATTCATTAAATTAAATTTTTTTTTATAAGTGCTATCCGACTGCGAAGCTTAGAGTTTCGCGAAAGCACTGAGTTTATTCTCACAGACTGAGGAAGTGCATAAACCGAAAATAATTCCTACGAGTATCGAAAATCGATATAATTCTATACGCACCGCTAATAAGCAGCAAGAATGCAGAGCGCTCGAATCGAAACTGGCTTGGCAGAAATATTATCAGGCTATTAGCCGATTTCATAATAATTAGCGCTCCATAAAAGCGAGTGAATCCGAGCGAGGTTAGCTTGGGCTCTCGGGTGCAACGGAGCGCCCTCCTCCACTTATGCATGCGTGTGTAAATCGATGCAGTTCGCTTGTCCCCCCCCCCCTCCTTCCACATCGACCGAAAAAAGTCTCTCCCGCGGGCACAAGGGCTATCCGATACGATACGCGATTCCGAGAATTATTGGGATCTCTTCCTTCGTAATCGCGTTCGCCATCGGCATCCGACAGAGTCAAATACCTGTATACACTTATCGCTTACATTCATTTAGTTGTACCGCGAGCTCGCGTGTGGGTGTGCGCATCCCTGCGACTTTTCGCGGTGCCGCGCACTCGCCTGTACATTTTTTTCGACGACTCGGACTGGCTGCGTTGATTCGCGCACGCGTCCTTTTATATATATATATATATATATGAACTTCTAATCGGGTTCATCTGGTGGTATACAACGCAAACTCGGGAGAAAAGAGAAAAGGAGACACCAGTTTTTGTTTGAATGTCGGATAAATAACTTGACATTAATTTTGTAATGTTAGAAATACTGGTGTTGATTATGTCTGATTGAGTCGTATTTCGAAAAAGAATGTCATTTGAAAGCTGCAATTATATCGATGCTAATTGCGTTATACAATACATTTGGTTTACTCAACGTTTCTTTAATCCGTTAATAACTCATCCAGTATTGGTGCATCTTTAATCGATTATAAAACTGGTTTAATTGGATGATACAACGAAACGAGTACTGCAAAGTAATTGCTATTTTTTTTTTTAATTGCTCGCATTTAAAAACTTGATATAGACACATCTTTCGAAAAGTCATCAACTGCTAAAACAGAATAATTAATTTGTACGTTAACATCTATGAACTCATAATTTAAATTTCAATTTTATTAACAAGTGACGCAGAGGATCGAAGTAACTTACTTTTACGAGGTATTTATTTAAAATTGTTGCTGATATTTTGTTCATCCAGCCTCGTAAGAAAAAATAAATTGCTTTGAGTCAACACAAGCCATATTATTAAAAAAGTTCGGCATCGCGAGGGGTATACGTTATAAGAGAGTTCTTAAACAATCATCGAAAATTTCAAGTGTCGTCGAAGAGTTACATTTATTTCATCTCGGTCGCGCCGACCATTTCTCATTAGTTAATAAATTAATGAGTCATAAATAAGAGGGGGCAGGACACGAGGAAAGTAAAGGAGCAGTCGTAATAATGCGCTGCGGAGCCGGGGCAAATAATTTCTTCGCTCTCGCTAATTGAAAAGTATCTCAATGCCGATCGTTATATACAAAATATAATTTCGCCGCAGCGGGACCCTCGTAAAACACGATTAAATCAATTAAATCCAATTCCCGTGCCGATCGACAAAAAAAAAAAAAACACTCGAGACTCGCGCATCTCCTATATGAACGCATAATTTCACGCCTGCAAGTATAATCTCGTTGGATATCCGGCTCTCTCTCTCTCCCTCTCTCTCTTCGTTCTCGCGTTCTTCGCGCACGTGTTTTTTGCGTGGGTGACACGAGACGTCGCCGAGGACTCGACGCATAGCCCAAGGTCTCATTGAAAGAATGAGATGCAATCGAGCTCGCGCGGCGAAAGAGTATGAGGAAAAAAAAAAAAATCGGCGAGCGCCTGGAGGGGTCTATATCTCTTTCTCGGGTCGATTGCCGGTTAACCGGATGCCCGGCTACAGCCAGCGAGGAATACCAAATGCCGGGGCACCCGTTGTGTTTACATGAAAACAGTCTGTAACGATGCCGCCGCGAGCCGAGGTCGCGACGGCTGCGGCGTCGATGAGCGATCCGCGCGAGAATGAGTAAGGAGCAAAAAAAAAAAGGCAAGAGGAAAGGAGAGAGAAAGAGAAAAAGAAAGAGAGAGAGTGAGAGCACGGCGAAGAAACAGAGGAGCAAGGAAAGGATAGGTTCAAGGGGATTCGAAACGGCTTTACGATTGACTTTAATGCGGACGGGCTTCGTGCCTCACCGAGGCGAGTTCGTTTTGCTTTCGTTTACCTTGTACGCTTGATTACGGTTAATTCCTGTGTTTTTCTATAATAGAGCACTCCATTCGGCATCTTTCCCTAGCGTCGATACTTCTCTCTTTTTTTTCCTTCCTCTTTTTTTTCGCTCGGGATGCTAATGGGTGCGCATAACTTTAGGCCGAATTAATTGATTGGTTAAGGTTGGTCTGAAACTTCTCGTTATAATTGATACCCGATGAAATTAGCAAGTTTCACTGGCTCGTCAATGTGAAACTTTTTCAATATAACTTCCCTCGAATTTTTATCCACTTGTAGTCGCGCGTTATAAAATAAATTGTATATAGAAGCGAATCAGAGATTATCACTTAAAATTGCAATAAATTTTGTTTTTATTTAAAAGAATAATCAGTAACGATATATGGGTATCTAAAATTTATTTTTAACTAAATTTTATTATAATGACAATATGCAGAAAGGAAGTTGCGGAAAAATAACATTGTGTCGACGAGCAATGTTAAAATTAGCACTGGAAATGGCGGGAATTAAATGATGGTTCAACGACTGGACGATAAAAATCCTCCAATAAATTAAGAGAGTTCCTCTATCAACCTCTATTGATCGATCAATGTTTTAACAGGGTCAATAGTCACTCATTGTCGTGTAAACTGATAAACCCGCACAATCAGGAGTTATCTACGCCTAGCAAATATAAGTTGAGCATTGATAATTATCAGGCACACTAACATTTTATGTACACGTATATCCGTGCGAGCAAGCTTATAAGCAAACAGACTATCGTCGGTTTAGTTGAGAAATGCATGCACACAGTTCTTCCCATCTCTCTCTAACTATCTCTTCGCAAATCCTCTTCGTTTCCTTGTTATTTTCTTCCAGTGCTTCCAAGGCGATGTTGATTTGCAATATCCACATATTATTAAAGAATAAATAATATAAAAAAAAAATTTAAGGAGAAAAGAAAAGCTTTAATATTTTTACGGTAACGCGCAGTTATACAATAGTGATTAATTTGACGATAATTTTCTAAAACTAATAAATTTTGACAGTTAAGAAGAAGTAAACATAAAGTACGCAGCATATTGCGAGCATTTTGACAATTGGAAAAAGTAAACTGACGGATAAATGTTATTCACGTTTTTAAATACATTTTGCACGCGGCGGCGTATCAGGATAACAACTTTAGAAGCGTTAAATATTCCATAAAAATTATGTTGCTTTGTTATTGAATGTTATTGAGAATTCCAATAAAGAGCAAAAATACGTTCGCAGTGTTATTCTTCTAGCTTAAAGGTAGAAAAAGTTGTATAGGAAAAATTCCAACCTGTTGTGACAAATGCACGCCTTCCCTTCCAGCAAAAGCAGCAGCTGGAGGTATTGATTAACGAGTGGGACAGTTTTCTGACCTGTGCAACTTCATTTTTCAATCTCGCAGGACGTCGAAGATACACATCTATCTAGCCTTTTCACAGTACAAACAAAATTTCACATTCACTCTTTTGTAAATTAATTTCCATTGCATACATTATTTTATCAAACAGATATTTACAACTGCACGGTATTAACATACACTTTTTTTGATTACTCAACTTAGTCGAAATTTCTTAAAAATGAGAAATAACGAAAGAATAATTAAGGAAATAAATTAAATATACGGTTCGTCTTTGCGGCACGCTCGATAAATGCGTCATCGTCCCAAAAAAATCTTCGAATCCAGCTGGCTAATTAACTTGTACAAGTGGCTTCTCAATGCGCGGCAAAAAACTAATAAAGCTAACAGTTCCGTCATAATTAAGCATTTTACTCCAATTAATCGGGGACGCGGTCCACTATAAAAAAAAATGAAGGAAGGTAAAAAAGGGCGAACGACGCATAAGGGAATGTGCAACAAGTAGTCCTACGAACGTAAGGCAGCGATAAATGTCGGTGATTAGCAGGCGGGGGAGAGGGTACTGATGCGGCAACCGCTTCTGGGATTTATTTACGATAGTACAATAAAGTTTATGTTATTGCACGGGCGCGAGGAAAAGTAACGCCAGTCTTGTTCGGTAACGAAACGCAAAATGACGCGGGCTGTCACCGCCGCTGTGTACTGACTATTATAATAATAATTGCTCAATACTATTAGGCAAACTAAACTTGCCCTGTAATTCATAACTGACGGTTTTTACGATTTGGGATATGGATACTATACTACTTTTTATGAATGACTCATTACTTTTTGCGTCGAATTTTTTTTTTTACGAATTTATGAACTTGAAAATAGAATTTATTTGGAAGGACAGAGAGTATAATTTTATTTAATAAAAAGATTTTTTAGTGACTATTATCGGGGACCTTGATTCTTCTTGTTACTTTTAGCAAAGACATTTAGAAAAGATATCGAAATACCAATATTTCTAAAAATGATGAAACTTCTGTTAATCTTTTATGATAAAAGAAATTGTATGTCGATAAAAGTGTGTTATCGTTAAAATCCAATTTTTCGCAATAGTCAATATTAACGGATATTGGAATAATTGCACTAGTTTCTTGTAAAAATCACTATAGATTTTTTCAGTTTTTGCAATTTCTTAAAAAATATAATTTTAATGCGATTAATAAATAGTTTATCTTTGTGTATATTAAAAGTAATATAAAATAACGTATTATTTTTTATCAGCCCACTGCACCAGTTGGTTCATTTCATGGCATGCAAGACCACTAAATATACACTTAAGCATACATCATTCCAGTGCACTCCTGAGTTAATCATGATCGTCATATACTAGTACATACGACCACTTGTGTACTCGGCATCGAGAATGAAAAGTCGCGATGGCCAGTCGTAGCTGCTGCACTTCGCGTAGAGCCTGAGCGACGGGGTAATACGGGTGGAGGGCCGTAATAGGGAGATAGAAAATCCAGAGCGGATCATTCCGGCAATCTACTGCGACTAATTGCGCGAGGGACATTATTTTCAGGTTACGTGCGCGTCGCGTCCGCTGTTCAATTTTGCGTTCGACTGCCCCTGCGATCACGAGCGACTCGCTTTCCGCTTGTTGCCCTGTCATGTTTGCGCTGTGCCTGTACCGCATATTCCGGAACGACGCTCGCGTGCGCCCGGCTTTGGCTGTCGAAATTTCGCCTCGAGAGCAGAAAAAACTCCAAAAAAAAAGGCGATCTTCATTCCTCATTAACATAAAGGTTATAGCGATGATTGCCAGGGGAAGTGGGAAAAAAATTGTAACGGTAGGCGACGCCCGATTTTTACCGTATAAAATATATTCTATTAACGACACTATAATTGTCCTGTTTGGCAATCAATTTTTTTCTCATTTAATTTTCTCAATTAGACTCATTCTGAATTTTTTCCTTATTTCTGTGGATGCAAAAAATGTAGTTATAGGTAATAGGTAACGAGGTATTTTGAAGGAGCGGTAATTATCGAGTACTTCATTTTCGTTGCGATTTAATTTTTTCTTACCGAATAAGTACGATGTAATCAACATAAGTTTACGCAATAGCAGAAATTGATTAGCAAGCGAATACCACCATTCGTTCTTTGAAAAGGAAAAATGTAATACGATCACGAACAACTGACCTTGATTTTACGAAATAAGAAGACCTACGCGATAACTTTTTACATACATTAACAAAACAATAAAATTTCCTTATATTTTAAGTAAAGTTTGTCTTAATCAACAGGATATTGTTCGAACGTGTAGTTACTGTTAATTATTGAAAAGGACAAAAGAATAAAGTAAAACTCCATATCTTATCTAATTTTTAATATGCTTGTTGAACAACAAATAATTTACAAAAACGGTAAGGGTGAGTCACCGGACGTGCCATTTAGTACTTTTCACGCTGGCATAAACATGTACATTGTTAATAAATTCGCCGAGTCTCGAAACAATATATTAAATTAACATTAAAAAAAAACAGCTATAGAAATAGAAATTAAAACATTTAAATAAATGTTAGAAACAGGTAGAAATTTCCAATATGCAATCGTCGCTTGAGTAACTTGATAATATTTTCTGTAAATCACTTTCCACGATATAATCCAGGGCATGACTCACTGAACTTTGCTCCAGTTTTCCCATTGCCCAACAAAAAACCTTTAATTTACGCGCAGCGCGAGCAATAAATAGTCGATTGTTCCGAAAGTCTTACTTAAAGCTTTGGTTGCGCAAAAAGCAGTAAAAGCTCGGGAACTCGTCATTGTCGGAGTCGACGAAAGCGCCGGTAATTTTTCGCCGCACTTTTTCTGCGTTTACACGCGTCTCCCGCGCCTGCAGGACACGCGATTAATGAAACGGCTGCCCGATGATTGTCCCCCGAGTGGACAATAGGCGTAAGCGCAGGATTGATGAGGGGCGAGAGGCCGGCGGCGCGTGCGGTTTCGCGCGACTTTTCGACGATAACGCGCCGTCGCCGCAGCCGAGAAAAATGCGGTTTGCGAAAATTCGTCATTGTTCCGAGGCTTTCCTCCTCGGTTTATCGTTGCGAAATCGAAACTGAGCCGATAGACGCGGGATTACGGGCGCGTAATCGCTAAATAAAGAGTGGCGTAACGCTACGCAACGAGGCGCGCGCTGAATTATCATAATTTTCTCATTTCTGACGAGGTGCTCCTTTTGGTCCGCTTCGAATTTTCTCGGGAAATCATCGCGCTCGCCGAGTCTTTCCTTTTCGAATTTTAATTCTTTTTTTTTTCTTCAAACGAGCGCGAAATGTCGTAACTTGGCTGTAAAACTGCCGCAATAATTCGACTTTTCCCTTGGCGCTGATCGGATCGAATCATACTACTTAGGCTGCATTAACGATCCTGCCGGTGATGCAAGGATAATTACTAGAATTCAACGGTGTAATTGAATCATTACGCGGGACAAAAATACTCCGCAGAAAGAGAAAGATAAAAAAAACAGTTATCGGTCACTGGGTGGTTCGCAAATAAAAAAAGAAACAGGATGTAACCGAAAAGTCGGTACGTGGCACGCTTTTTTAAATACCGCAGATTTGGTAGGTTAGGCAATGCGCAGCTCCCCCGCTAAATGAAGGTCACATAATCTCATAACGCAAAAAACGCAATAAGTCCGCCGGTCGAGCAAATAAAAGCAGGAGCTAATCGTCGCATGAAGTCGTCGTTTTTCAAGCGAGAGAGTGCGGTCGGGAACGAGGCGAAAAAAGGGGTGGAGAGAGGGGAGCTCCCGCTCGACCGCTCGTTACTCATGAGGCTCAATGATGATGCAAGTGGCCCGTCCCGCTTCGACGCGATCTTCGTGGAATTGCTCGTTTCCGATTATTGTCACATCCCCGTGATGTTCTCTGGCCGACGCGCGAGTCTGGACACGTTCGGACGAGCTGCCGACGCGAACTTGCGAATCGCGCTGACTCGGATATTAGGTGGCCTCGTCTGCTCTCCAGTCGATTCGAGAGACGACGACGGACGACTCCGATACAGTCCCTATAATCGAACCTATTTACACTTGCATGCATGCCTGCTCCAAGGTTGATCCAAGTATGGACTGCGGAATGGAGCTGCAGGGAGAAGCTACCCGATGAAAAACAAACTTGAAGGATATCTTGCCTTACATCTTATGCTGTTTTTGCTGACTTGGCCTTCCTTGCAATCGAAATTATTTACCTGCGCCGGATCGAATTTCTTTTATGATACGGGGTATTATATTCTACGTCAAAATTAATATAAAAAAAAAAAAAAAAAAAATGGTTTTTTATCTTTAAACTTATAAATAGAAGATATCCTGAATAAATCGTTTATAAATGGCAGACACGATCGTTCGTCTCTGTCAGTACGTACGTACCGACGTAGAAAGGTTTTAAATTCAAATTTTTTTGTCATCCGTATAAAAAGCTGACGGTTTACTCAACTAATCTGATAGAAATAAAATTATTTGCATGCATCGATGCAATATTTGAAGAAGCCACGAGCTAAACATATTATCGAGAAATAATTTAAAAGAAGCGTGATTGTCAATAACGCTTATGTAATTCGTTTTATCAAATTGATTATGTGTCAAAGCGCACTCGTCATTATTTACAAAACATTCTACTCAGCCGTAGACACGAGTAGAGAATGATCGGGATTGTTGGGAAACGCATATACACGTGATAACAAAAACAGTCAAGTTCAAAAGACTATCAACGCTCTGCGGCGAATTTATTACGCTCACCGCCAGGCAAACACGCGCGAGCCCCAGTATCGTGTCTGTTAAGAAAAGAAATATTGATGCAGACCTCGTACTTTTCACAATTTCCCGGGGCAAAAAGCCTCTCGCGCTTACACCGCCTAAAGCAACAAACTGCATGAAAAATCCATATTTCTGTTTAGTCGGCGGCGCCGATGAAAAACAGGTATAAGCGCTCCGCGGCAGGACCGAAAAAGTGCAAATACAGTGAGAAGAACAGTGGTGTATAAAAATCCGTCGGAGGGTTGTCTTAGGGATCAAGTCGCAGGACAAGAGACCCGATTATGCTGTCAGTCCTGGATATCAGAGCACGGGATGAAAAATCCATTTTGAAAAAGCGAAAATTGCGTGAGGCCCAACAATGAGGGGGCGACCCTGGTCTCGCGGCGTGTTGAGCACGGTCAGGAAAAAGAGACGTGAAAATTTCCCGGCCCATTATCCTCGGGACGCGAGTACGTGTGCGTGAATGCACGTATAAAAAAAAGGTATATACACCGGTGAGATCCTCCCTGATCCCGAAGCTCACGGAGAAGGAGAAAATCTCAGTCAGCTGTGCTCCCTCTCTCTTGCACTCCCTCGGCGAGTGTTTATTTTTTCTCTCCTCTTATTCCTTCTCTTTCTTTCTTTTTTTTTTTTTTTTTTTAAAGTATCGCGTCGTCCAGGCCTGGCCGAAAGAAAGAGGAGAAGGAGAGAGCGGAGAGACCCGGGGAAAAAACTGGCGGCGGTCCCTGACGGGCTGCTCCCCCTCATTGTTGGCCGCACGTCTAACATACCTGCAGCCCAATAGCGGACCCCATTGTGCCCGCACATTGTACACGCACTGCTATACTTTCTGCTCGGAGCTACTCGAGAGGCGCGCTCGTAAGTCGACGCCTGCCCTCCCTCTGGTTCCCTCTCGCTCTCTGCACTGCATATACATATATATATACAAAGCGCATCGTCCGTGTGCACGAGTGTGCGGGGGAGCGCGTCCGGAGGGCCCTGGCGTTGCCAGACTCCCGCTCGGCCTTCGCAGAATTTTTCCTCCCCTCTCTCTCTCTCTTTCTCACTCTCTTTGCGCATCTCGCTTCGCGCGCGGGGGAGGCCAGATTCAATTGACAATGGATTCCACATTGCTGGACGCGATATACACCGAGTAGTACACGTGTCCGCGGCCCTCCGCGTGGGCTGGCCCGATGAGCGGCTCCGATTCGAGAAATGTATCGCAAAAAATTTACCGGGCCCGAGATGAGCGAGGGAACGAGATTTAAAGAGGAGCCACAACAATGTAAAGTAGCTCTCGGCCGCTGGGTTGCCTTCCCATTTTTTTTTCTTCGTCGCTTCTTTTTTTTTTCTTAATTCTTCCTTCGCTCTCGGAGCGAGTGTATGCGGGAAGGGAGTTTGTCTTTAGCGAGTTCAAGGCCTGCCTCGACACTGCAAACAGTCTCGAGATCACGAGCGTTTCGGCGGTCCTCCACGGCGTGTTTAATTTGGCTCACCGAAAAATTGTTCGGCCGAGCTTGCCAGCCCTCCAGACGGCTGCATTACGCGCTTAAGTGGACGTGGGCTCTTTTTTGGCCGTTGAGTATAGGAAAATGGTATAAAACTCGTCGCGCTGGACTTTGTTAATGTCTTTCAAGGATGGGATCAATATGTCTAAAAGCATTTTTTTTTTAACGAGGAAAAAGTGCTGTGTTTGATTTTTGCAGTTGTGTAAGAGTGCTTATGAAACATGCGTGAATCAACTAGACTACGAAACTGCATTACAATTTTATCGATTTTTGTAAATTATTATAGTTCTTCTATACTTTATTTCATGGAGAAAATGCAAAGAGAATTATTGAGGGGTTACACCCTATGTAAAGAGAATTACAAAAGGCTATACCTATTAATTATACCCTTTTAATGAAATGAATTTCGATTTATGAATAATTATTGCAAGAGCTACGTAGGTAGTTGAATGTTGTAACTATAGTATTTAACTTATTACAAGAAACCATAATTTGTTTGCATATAAGAGGTGATTTTGCGAACATTGCGTTAGTGTAAATAATCGATCAATCGATATAAGCTATCCAAGTAAAAAAACATAAATTACAATTTCTCAAGCCACAAAAAGGAGGCATAATAACACTAAAAACCGTCAACTGGCCCCAGCTTGAAAAAGTCGCGAGGAAGCACGCCGAGAAACCGGCATTATTCAGCATTAATTCACGAGCGAATTGCTAGAAAACAAATCGGCAGATGCGACAACGGGCAGTCGACGCGTCTGAATAAAGCCTCGCTGGAGAATATATTCCCATCGGCTTCGGGGCCATTGAAAATCGGGCTGTCGACGTCGAGCCCCGAGACCGGCGGAACGAGGCGAGCCCATTCAGGGCCGAGCGACCGAAAATGGGCTAACCACGGCGAATGTCAATTCCACCGGGCTTGCATTATGATTTTTCGGGGAGGTCTCCTGCGTGGCCGTCGCGTAGACGGGCGCTCGCGTCCCTTTAAAAATTTAAAGGTCCAGCGGCTCGGCGTTGCCGGGCGGAGAGGAGCTACGGGCGAGCCGGGGACTTTAAACGGGCCCGTGTGCGTGAGTGGCAACCGAAACCCCGCGGCAGCCCCGGAGCAAAGGGAGGGAGAAGCGGAGAAGAGAAAAGCAGTGGTAGAGGAGAGAGAGAGAGGGATACTCGCCGAGACAAGCAAACGCGCGAGCAGCTCCCGAAGGACCTAAACATGCGACCAGGAAATCGAAACGCCAGGAAATGGGGAGAGGTCTTTTCTCTAATCTGGAAGCGCATTATGCGCTGCCCGTTGAGAATTCGACTTCCTCCGAAATCTCGCACTCTGTGGCCTCGCACGATGACCGACTGTAAAAACAGACTCTTCTTGCAGCTTCTATTTTTCGAAACATCGATTTTTTTTTTAACTCAAATTCTGACTAGAAAAGTAAATTCATGTTTATATAATTAAAAATTGTGTAATTCAAAAGTAGCTGCGTGTATTGTTCTTTAATTGTTGTTGTCTCAGTCGGAAATTTTGAAGGTACAGTCGATCGGTGCGACGTTTGGAAATTTTATTGAAAATTCCGAATAAATCTAAACAAAAATTTATTTCAAAATTACATTTTCCATTCCCAAGTGCACGCTTGCGGCGAGACACATACAGAGCTGCCTTGATTAAATCAAGGCACGCACCTCGGGGAGTTATCCTACAAAAAAAAAAACAACGGCCAAAAATTCAAGTTTCTCATCGCTTCGTGCACTCGCACACATCGGCTCGCTCGCGCTAGCCAAGCTCTATCGCCAAATTCCGGATCGCGGAAAGAAAACAATGAAACAATGAAAATGTCCCTCCATTAAATTACAAAGTACACGAGTCATTCGCACGCAGCTGGGGGGATATAAAATTCTAATGGGTATAGGCCGATTCGGCTCGCGTTGCATAAAAGCCGACTGCGCAGTGAAAGTGTGCGACGCACGCGAGACATATATATATTTTTTTCTCTCTTCTTTTCCAGCATAAGGCGCTCCGAAAAGGAAACCGCGCTGACGAATCTCGGCGCGCTTATTTGCGCGGATTTTTTCGCTCGCGGGACGCAGGACGCGGAGAGTGCGAGACGCGGTTTACGTGAGCAAACTCCCATCGCCACAACATTACGGCAGTTTTCGAGAGCCGTAAGGAGCGGCATTAGTCGCGCCGCCTCTTATACGCCCGTTTCCCGCATTATTTATACTTTTACTCGTACGACGGTCACGTTCGAACATACTACTTCCTGCGCGGTACGCGCGGCCACGTATCGGGAATGCAAATGTAAATAAAGCTACTAAGAAATCGTATAAAACGCACCTTCGGACTTTTTCCCTCTCGATCGTTCGCTTCTTTTTCGCGATGCTTGTATATACTCTTCTTCTTTTTCTCACCGCAATCGGGCGCATTTTTCCACTTTCCGAAATTGCGCTAGAGCAGTTGGATAATCGAGCAGTTTAAGCTCGACGATTTACACGAATTTATTTGTAATTTTGGGAATGTTTAAGCGAGACATAAATCCGCCTATTCTTAAGTGTCTTATTGAAATGCCCGTTAGTTTCTGCCGGTTACGCCGATATTTAAAAATAAAAGATCAAATAGGTGTCACATTGTGTAATCTATGAATATGCAACAAGACTGACCAATGCACCTGCAAGTTAAAAGCAGTATTTGAAATTCGCTGAATATAGCCGTAACGTTGGTCGTTTATTCCTCCCGCTATTGAATAATGAAAGCGGATGCACGCAAAGCAATTAATTTACATGTAGGAAAGAAAATTTTTTTCGTATTAATTTTGCATTGACTCGGTGTAACTCTTAAAAATTGCGTCGAAAGAATCGTTCTACCGATTTTCAAGGCTATTGTCTCTATTTTTACGCTAACGTAAAATTGATATTCTCAAGTCTACTAGTGGACTCGAGGTGAATCGACTTGCAAGAGTAAACACGCGAATCGTCGTTCGAAACATTGTCATTTCTTGCAAAAGCGTAAAACATAAACAACGTTGTTAAATCAGCGACTAGTCTCGCTTTTAAGTAATAATTCGAAATGATTTCCCGCTACAGCAAACCAGATCTGATTTCGGAGATAGTGCCTCGTAGAAATTCTCGGTAGCCGAAATTTATTTCCCTTGCACTTGAAAATATTTACTGCCCGACTGAACAGACTGTAAAAAGTATCCACGGATATTCGCTCATAAAATGGGACTTACAGTGGAGGATTTCTTCGACGAGGAATCCCGGGCGGCGTTCGAGTGGAGCATTATTTCGCTCGGGATTTTTGTAGACCCAATAATTGATACCCTCGCGAATTTCGAATATTCGCCGAGCGCCGAATAAATTGCAGGCTCTCGGAGAGCGCAATAATTAAATGGAAGAAGCCACCGCCGCGCGCGCTATCTGCGAGCGCACGAGCTTAAAAAAAATATTATCGACGAAACTCGGGGGATTTCAAAACTGCGCCGAGGGAAGCAAGAAGTATCGGCTCTATCGCTGAAACACTTATTGAAAAAAATTCGATTATTGAATCGCCTTGTTATTCGTTCTTAAAGCTCCATTGTTTATTTTCAGGTGAGCTAACATTATTTTTAATAAAAGCAAGTCATTTGTCATAAATCCTTTTTTATTCTTAAGTAGTTTAATTACTTATCAGTAATTAAAAAAGTTTGACTATTATACTATTTACGCGAAGTATAAGCAATTTATTAGACTTGTTTCTAGTCATATGTTATTGACTTAAACATTTTGCTTATACAGTCCTTTTTATTAAAAGAATTAGACAATTATGAGTATTTATTAACTTTATTAACAATTCATGTATACTCCGTTGTCTTATTAATTTTACTGGATGAAATAATAAAAGTTAGTTAATCATTTATGTGCGTAGTCGCAAAGACTTTATATTTTCATTTTATTATAATTTATTATACAATTGAAGTTTTAGTATTCATTTATAGCAATAAAATAAAAATAAAATAAGTAACAATTGTTTGCATTTTTATTAAAATCATTATGCATCAACATAAATTAAAGAATTCTAATCCCTCAGATCGTTAAATAAATAAATAAATCATTAACAGCTCACACACTACCCGCAGATGTGAGTCGTGCTTATACACTGTAACCACTTGAAACACGCCAATCATCCTTAAGCGAAAGATCCCGCTAAAAAATAGAATGAGCCACGCCGACGCGTAAAAAAAGCAAACAAAATAAAAAAGAAAAGATCCCTTAAGAAAAAAAGAAGCTCGGAACTAGTCGCGTTAAGGAGCAATTTGCGAGCGAGCGTGAGCACGCCGGTTCTAGAGCCGCGGGCGAGTTCGCGCGCACACGATCTCTATAGAATCGCGTGCGCGCCGTGTTGCAATCCCACCGGGCACGATCACACATGCAGCGGCTTCGTTATACGCTCTCTCACACGGGGTAAAACCTTCGTCCACCTTCCTTTTTTTTCCCCTCCGCCTGCTCGCGCGAGCCTTTTTTCCATCCTTCAGACGGTCTCCTTTGCGCGGCGCTCGTGATGAAATCCCGGGGCAATTATAGAAAATTTCAAGGCTCCCGCGAGCCACGGACAATGTGTCCGCTCGGGGAAGCCCCGGAGTGCGCGGAATCATCGAAGGCGCACAAGTGATACGGGAGGATTTACGCTAGACGAGCATTCACCGTCTCACGGTGTACAATATCGAAGGAGCGTTTTGAAAAGAAGTATAAATTTTAAATTCTATATTCACTGATGAAGCAGTGGAAATTTAGAAGCACTGCGGATTCTCGAAAACAAAAAATTATTAAAAAAGTTTAGTTTAGTTTTCCAAAACTATTTTGATATACGTCTTCGGCGAATTTTCACTGAAAATGTCAGTGGTTTATTCACCTATCAAACGGTGACCTGATCGTCACTAATGGAAGAAACGAATATTCACGAAAAACAGTGGGATTTAGAGAGGAAGTATACAAATCTCGAAGATTGAAGCAGGAGTGTTTTGTAAAGAAGTCGAGAAAAGTGTATACGCAGGTTCATAGAAAGTGATATTATCGCAGGCGTATGAATTTAACTACCGACTCCACGAAATGACACTTTTGCAAGAGTAACGAAAGCGAAATATTTTATCAGATAAGGAAACAATAAATGTGGCAATATGCTTTCGGTTATTACGGACTTTCTTGTAACAAGGTTCAGCCTGAAAAGAGCGCGCGGGCCGATATTAAATTTTTTCCATAAACTTTATCTGCGCGCGTACGTTTGACAAGTGAATATGTGAGATCGATAAAATAAGAAAGCGTCATTGTTCTTACCGGCGAGTCGCGGAGGTTGGAGCGACCGAAGGTATATACATGCACACTCGGATACGTGGGCGCACGGTGGAAGTCGCCCCTGCCTGCGCGCACCGACCTACAGCGAGAAGCCGGGGATCCGCGATTTTTCCAGGGTCCCAATGGCCGAGTCGAGTTGGCCAATCGAGATGGAGCTCGCCGATAAGGATTCCTTATTACTTCCCCCTTCGCTTTTTTTTCGGAGCCTCGGAGCGCGCCTGGCTTCTGCGCGCGCGATAGATAAGGAAATCAATGACCGAGTCTTCGCTCGACCTCGATGCATATTACACGCTCGCGGATATCGCGCGTAAAGTACCCCCGCGCCTCTAGGATCCATTGTGCCCTCGTGCGCGGCTCCTTATCGCCACTCGACGTTAATTACATTTTCAAGCCGGACGATTATCGTGGCGAGTGCGCGGCCCTTTCGGCAGCTCGAGCGCGAAGGACGACGGCGAGATCGACGCTGCGATTCCTTAATTGAGAGTTTTCGAAATCGCACCCGATCGCCGGATAGCGAGGCGTTTATGATCCGATCAATTAGCAATAAAATAATTATCGAGTTTGAAAGGTGCGCGATCCAAGCTGCGGATAAGACGGCGTTTAATAAACCTTCTTTGTTAGTCACGAATGCGTGAGGCGATGAATTAAAAGTGCGAGAAAAAAAAAGTGCAGAGAGATCGAGGGTTATGAGAAGCTATCGCCTCTATGATTTATTGGCGTTACTTTCGTTCGTTTGATAAAAAAAATTATTGCAATAGGTGTAGTTTCGCGACCGAGAAACATAATGCGTAATTAATGCGAAGGCGGGATGGCTTTATTTTGTTAACGTACACTGAGAAAAAAGTTTACTAATCACAATTAACCATTACTTGCTTTAATTAATATTTACTTGTTTCAACAAAAATTTATTTGTTTCAATCAAATATTAATTGAAACAACTAACCATCGATTTCGATTTCTTACTTTTTTTTCAGTGTACTTAAATAGAAAATTGCACTCGAGCTGCAGATAAGCGAGGCTGTTGCATGAAAAAATGTAAATTTTCAAGCTAATTCTTGAGATTCTCGCATTGAATGATACTGCTTGTTTTACGTCAAAATATTCTCAAAACGATTGCGCTCGCAATGGAATATTCACGATAAAGGTCGCACTCGGTATAATTATACAAATTTTTTTTGACGATTTAAGAAAAATGTATGCCAACGATAAAAAAAAGTTATTGGGAACGAGCGACAACGCGTTAGAGTTTCCTCATTAAATTCACTTCGACGGGTAACATTCTTAATCGAATTCGTTTAAATCACAGAGCGCGCTCGATTCGTCAGCCGTTATCTGCGTGACCTTGAAACTAAACTGTAAAAATGTTGCTCTCCCCGAATAAATATTTTTGTGAGTCAAGGTCGACGAAGCCTTATCGTCGGAGCTTTAAAACTTTCTCTCTCTCTGCCAACTTTTTCCATCAATTTTCCCTGCGTACCTTGCAAAGTGCGCGCCCGTATATAACGTGCAATCGTTGTTTTTTTTTTTTGCCGTTTTTACGGTGACCGTCCAGTCGCCCGCAAGTACGAGCTTTCGTCGCTTTTTTTTTGCACGTGCGTGGGCCGCGAGATAAGCGGAGAAACCGAGTAAGAGGATGAACGGCCCATTGTTTACACGGCCGATTCTGCAACGCGACAGTATAATATTTTTCCGACCGATAACTCGTTGATGTAAGCTCGTCCTTGATCGCGGTCCCGCGGCTCTCCTTTCGCCGCGAAATAACTTATGCGCCGCACGCGCGATATCTGCCGCGTGCGCCGGCGGACTTCTCGGAATGGCGGCCTCGTCGCCTCGCTCGCATCGCCAATTTTAATTGGCTAAGCGTCTATTTTGCGCAGCTTCTCAAATTTTACCCCTTCTCTCAGGAGCGCGCGCAAAATTTTACGCGTCGCATCATTAATTACTCGTTCGGCTTTCTTTTTTATCGCTGGCGCCGTTGTCCGGCGGGACGTGACCGCAAGATCGCCGATCCGCCGGCGTTTCCGCTGAGCGAAATTACGACGAATAACGTCGGTTGCTGTCTTGTTTTTTTTTTTTTGATAATTCGCGAGCAGATTGCGCGTCGCTGCTCATCTAGCCGGCGGAGAATTTTTCGGACAGGAAACGCGTGATTTAATTCGGCGAAAAAGATTTCACCGAATGTTAATACGCGAGAAATACTAGGTATACATATAATTTTCTAGATAAGCGCGTCGGTTTCAACTAGCGAGATTCAGTCATAATTAAAGCTTGATTTCCATATTTATCGACCGAATTAAAATTTACTAAATAATTTCGAATACCTCCATAATTATTTAGCGAACGAAATGGTCTTTTGTATGCAAAAGCAAGGGCAGCATTTTAAAGCGAGGCGGAGGAAAAAGAGACAATGGAAAGCGGCAGCGTGCGGTTCTGCGAACGTCAGTTCATCCGGAGCAACAAGCATTAGGCGTGTCTCGGTGTCGCTGTCGTTCGGAACTTCGCACTCCCCGAGAAAACTTCATTTTCGCCGATGGGCGGCTTACCGTAATGCCATCAGGGGCTAAAACCGGCCGGGCCTCTCGCGGACGTCATCGCATAATGCAGCCGCGCGACAAGGACGATTGTTTTGCCGCGACGCGGCTGATTGTCTTAATGAAGTTCCGTTGAAATTGCCGCCGCTGCAACGGCATCTCGAGTCGCGCGCGACTCTGCGCCGTGAATTATGGGACCTTTTTCCGTTGAGATTTTATCGGGCGGCCGATATTTTTTTGCTCCCTTCGGGACGCGCCGATAGCGGCGAATGAATGTTCATTAGGTTAAATAAACATTATCTTATAGACTTCACGAAGTGAACTCTGTTATCGCCGCCAGAAACGAGCGATAAAGGTGAATTGCGCGTTGTTTCATCTACTTTTTGTAACGACCGTCTGAAGAAAAAATTTGTGCGTCGAGGTGAACGCACTTTCAATACGATCGGTTTGATGTTTTCGTGATTGAGAAACGATAATGAGGAAATTATTTAACGACGCAGTTGCGTGCTTAAGCTTTTCTTGCACTGGTTCACGTGTTATCGTATGTAAAACTGATAGCATTTATCTTTTTATTTTTTTTTAGGTGTTTTATTTGGTACTATAAAAAGGAATTAGAAAAATATTGAAAGGAAAATTACTGAAGTAACAGCAGGAATTTTAATTGTTTGAATAATTATAAAATGAGATTTTTATTTTCCATTAGTAATGTCGTCAATAAGTTCTTAATTTTTTAAATACAATATTGGGTCAAGCGCATTTCGATAACTTAAGAGTCAGTGTCCGAATGATTGCGAAGGCAAAAATGTATATAGTGTGGCGATAGTACATGACATTTGTTTAACTTTTTTTACGACTGTTGTAAACACGAAATTCGCCAGATTAATTTTTCTTATCTGAATTGAGTGCAGCGAGTAAAAACGGCCGCAACAACAAACATGAGGCAATTTCGACACGAATTTTGAATATTTACAAACATTTATATTAATTTTGAATAAGTTCTAAGATTACGCAGCGCACCGCATCGCAGGCATTCCATCAGCGCGAACTTTTGAAGCTTCCCCGTTATTCAACGACTTCGTCCTGACCACCATCAAAACAGTTTACGGGTCGACCGCGCACTTTTGAAAAGTAGCGCCAATAAATTCATCCTCGTGCGAGATAATCTGCCTGTGCGCGTGCGCGTAATGCAATTTATTGCATGCGCATTACGCATCGCGGCGAGTTGAGCTAAAAAAAAAAAAGAAGGGAGAGGGAAGGAGATCGTGATTTATACATTGTTTCCCCGCGCGCAGCTATTTTTACCCGCGCATTTTGTTTACGCTCGAGCAAGACCTTAATGGTACTTGGCGCACTTGGATAGCATGTCCGAGATTGCAAGAGAAAGTGAGAGATCCGCGGCGCGGGGAGCAGTGTCGCGGGTGAGAAAAAAAAATTGAGGGGAGGAGGAGTAGAGAATAAAAAAAGGGAAGGAGCAGCCGAGGCGCAATAATCTGAAGGCAAAATTTATGGGCGAGTTATCGCGCGACGAGTTATGTTAAGTGCTCGCGAACAAATTAATTGGAGACATCTGTCGGAAATGAAAATGATAAAGCGCGGAGGAAGCCTCGTCGTCGCGAGTTTGCAGAAGGCTGTGAGTGCATTGGCGAATAGTGTAAGAGCCCCGGTATGGCCAGGTGGATAAGAGCCATAAAAGGGATTACGATACTTCATTTATGTGAAAATTGAAACGATTGTTACACCCGAGACTTATCTGGCCTCTTTTCTTCTGCGGAAAAATCGAGTAATCTTTTGCTCCTCAGAATTTCGATATTGAGCGTTACGTAAAATCGACTGGCTGGAGAATAATGTATATTGATCGCTTTTAATGTTTACCGTTCGGATCGGACTGGATTTATGAATTAAAAAGTTTCAAAAGCTTTTAAAGTATTACTTCAATCCGATTTGCAATTTCGCGTTACTCCGCGCGCCTATATAACCTTCTTTTTTTTGTTAGCCCATATGGGTATATAAAGCAGCCAGCTTTAATTCACGTTCGTTCTACCATAAAAAATGGATTACGTCTCTGGTAATTTCAATTAAAATAGGATCTCTACACCGAGTAGTAAAATCCACGAAAAATTGTAAAAACAAGTATAAAACATAAGGAACAGCTGATGAGGCTGTAGGTGAATTTAAAAAATTATTTTAATTGTATTTGCTCACATTGTAACTTTGCTTTCCTTATTTATTTCGATCTACTGTAAAATGCATGTCTATGTTCGTAAAATAAATAAATAAAATGATACGCGGATCGAACGAAACACCCAGTTAGTTTCTTCCTCAAACTTTAGTCGGCGCTCCCTCCTCCTCCGCGTATCGGCCTTTCCTTTCCTCCGCGTCGTTTGTTTTCGCGTCTCCTCCGCTCTCCACTTTTTCATCACGAGGTTTTTAACCTCGCTCTTACGAGGCGCATCCGCCGCGAGGTTCACGACTCGTCGATCGATAAAATATTCGTCGCCGGCCGCGCGTCCGCTTTTCCTCCTGCCGGTGCGCTAATGCATTTGCGCCCCCGTCGCCGCTCGCCTTGACATTGCGGAGCGCGAAAATTTCGAGTCGTGCCGATGGCGCGGCCCGATAGGGCCCCCCCCCACCGCAGGGGGGGCCTCGCTCCGATGACGTTTGTTATGGAAAACGTGAGCTGCCGAACGCTCGTGCGCGTCGTATTAGTTTTTCGCGGCCGAGAGCTCGTGAAAACCGTTCCGCTCGCGTGCTACGTGCGCCGACTGGATAAATCGCGGGTCAACGCTTCGGGATTGTTATTATTACGCGCGCGACCCGCGGATGCATCGCGCCTCCGTTATTTAGCGTCGAACGGCCCGCTTTATTATTTAAGTGCGATTTTACGTCATTTTCAACGGGGCGAGGGGCGCCCCCGCGCCGTTTCCAGCTGACTCGCGCACTTTACCCCGCGATAATAAATTTGACAATGAACTAAATGCTGAAATTACCGCGGACTTTATTTATATAGCGACCCTGCGCTGCTTTATGGCGAATATGCAAATTTCCGCGCGTTCTCGCAACCTATTAAATATTAATAAACTACGACAAATAATTAGCTCGCTGATTTATCTGGAATAATTGTATATCTTTTGACTTACAACGGGACTGGGCGAATTATAAAATTTTAGAAGAAAATTACATCTGGCCGTTCGCGAGGCTCGACATTGTAATATACGTCAAGTTTTATTGACATTAAAGTGTGCAACTTTAATAGTAAAATAACGGGATAATCGGCGTAATTAATAGAACAAGTGTTTTTTTTTACCTTTTCCTTTTTAATTAAAGCTTCAATTTTGAATTCTAAATACATGTTTATCGGACGTCTCGTTTTTACGCGATAGTATATGGTACAGTGATAGAGTGAAGTGAGATAATGAACACACTTGTATGCGCACTAGTTTGCAGAACATTTAATTTTTCATTATATACTAGTTCACGATAAAACATTTCCATTATTATGTTTCTTTTCACGCAAAAATGCGAAGAACTTTTTAATACGACACGAGATTGAAAACGGCATCTCTGAAAAATGCAGATACAGGCCCCATATCAATTGGAATATTTTAATTCTCGGAATCGACGCTCCGGCGATATATCGGGAAAGCTCGCGAGACGAGTTAAGATTGTATCGGACGCGAAAGTTATATATTCGTGTCAAGGGGGGTATGCGCGGATACGGCGCGGGGAGCCCGGGAGTGGGTCACAATAAAATAAACTAAATCGTCGCTAAATCGTCGATGTAAGCGCGTCGCGGCATCGCTCCCGCGGGGATCCCGCCTCGGCCCCGTATCCTTCCGTATCGGAGATAGCGGTAAATCGCGGCGAGGCGCTCGCGGCCTCAAAGTCGCCTCCGAGAGAGAGAAAATGGTAAACACTAATTTGGCGCCTGAGATGGCCCGCCATGCGAGACGAGGCAGCGTATTTACATGTAATTGCTTTCCGCGAACAGCCACCTACGCGCCTGTCCAGCTGCTTTTGATAAAGGGTAATTACGGGGCCGAGGCCCACGCTAATGCGCCCGGGCGAGTGCGACACGCGCGAAAATAATGGGACACCTTTATTGCCATTGGCGGAGCTCTTCGGGGCCTGACCCGAGCGCTCGTACCGAAGGCAACCTCTCGATCCTTTCCTCGCCTGCTTTATTGTTTTAAGCGCTGCTCGTGCGAGAATGGAGGTATATGTATATACACGATAATTATATTTGGTTTAATGCGTCGCGAGGAATGCTGGAAATCGCGAATGTGTCAAGATAGGCGCGCGCTGCGGATTTTTGCCCCTCGAAGGGCAGTTAAATCTAATGTAATTTTCTCCGGTGATTTAAATCCCGCCACGAGCAATAACGTTTTACGCCCATTTTTGTCTCAATTTTTATTATTAATTTATCTAAACAAGACATCGACCTGAGGTTGCACGAATGTGCCGTGTCAGCTCTGGCACGAGCATCGTAAAAGAATGAGGCTATAAATTTGCGGTTTATTAGTCCTCAGCCTACGACTATAATCAGTTACGGCGCTTTCATTCAAAACCAATTCTTTTGTACCGCGAAACGCGCCTGATAAAAGTAACAAAAAAATGTATTAAGGGTATGACGTAATCGTAACACGTCGCCGATCCCCCTATGCGCGCGGCCATTGTCTATTCATCGCCTCATTTTCGACTTGGTATATATACTGCGTAATCGAAAGTTTGATCGATCCCACTTCCGGCGCGCTTCTTCCGCTCGCCCGCGCATCCCACGGAAAATCGCGTTCCTTCCGACTGATTTTTACCCTGTCACTTGTTGGTAATTACGCGCGCGGCCCTCGGACAGGAGGCGATTGGCGCAGAAAATTCATTTTTTTTTTTTTCGAGCGTGACTTTTAAGTTTACGCAAATTGCCCGCGAGACGAGGCGCGTCGGTTGCTCGTGTGTATACCCGCGTAACGAAGGCAACGAAATTTATTGGGTCGCCGGATGCTTCGACGCTCTCTCAATTTCCTTGTCTAGCGGCGTATGAGAATAAAGACAATAGTAATCGCGGTAAAGTGCGAGATCACACGGCGAGATGTAATTCGCGCAATTATCCTAATTCATATAGAAAATGAGTGCTCGAGAAATCTATCGCGTGTAATCTTATTTCGGACTTTTGAAATGGAGGACGTCGAATTCTCTACAGTGGTTGGAGAAGGGCCGGATTGGTCGATCCTCGAGCATCGGGACTCCGCGGTGTTCTCTCACGTTACGTGTCCCGCTTGTTGAGCGACGTACGCTTGGCGTAATTTCTCGGAAAAGGAGGAGGCTTAATGCCGTGTCGCCGCGAGAGGAAGCAGGTCGACGACTCGTGCGAGCGACACGCGCCTCGGACGTCCAGTCCGCGCGTTGGGCGCACGCTAATCAAATTTTAATAACCGCGCGATTATCGCGCGTTTCGGCGTATGCGAGCTCCGCGCTCCTTGCCTCGGCGGAGTGGTACTTTAAGTTTAGCTCAACACCAGCGCGCTTTAATAATTATACGAGTTGTGCTATGCTTTAAAGCACTTCGACGTACTTACTGTCGCGTCGACGAGCAGTTTCAATGTTTTATAATACCTAATTACAGACTCCGGCTATATTGTCGCCGGTTTGTTTGCACCTGCACTTTTAAAATGAGTTTTGTAATAATTGAGTATACGTTTTCTCGATGCATGTAATATTTTGGAAGTATTCTCTAAATGGGAAAAGTTAATAGTCTTTACTTTTAAAGAATGCGATATACGTTAATGAATGTAGCTATCAGAAAATTTACGGTAGACATGCGCCACCCTCAAGAAGTGGAAAACAATTTCCAATGTAAATTGATTAACATCAGTTCCAATTAATCATCTAGCGCTTTACAACACTGACATTGAAGGAGGAGAAAATTTTCCAAGATTCTAATTAGATAATTAAGTGAAAAATTTACAACATGGTAGTTTTTATTGCCTCACTTGGAGTAAATTACGTCACCGGAAAAACTTGCAGAATCATGAAATACAATGTGAAAATGGCCAAGTCGTGATTGAAAGGATCGGGTGGAGAGTCCGAGGAGAAAAAAAAAGCTCCGTGAGGAGAAAAAAAAAAGCACTAACCTCGAATGTTGCGGCACAGCGCAGGCATTAACCTTGCATTAGAATGGAATTAATTTATTATCTCGCTGGAGTTTCGCGCTTTTACCAGATCGACACATAATTGCGATAGAGGCATTTTCCACAGGGCGAGAACGAGAGGAGAGATTTACGAGGCGGCACGGTCATCGTCAGCGCAACGGCAACCGGCGCGAGCGCATTTTAAAACGCCGCCGCACACCGCGTAGGTGTACTGAACTATGCACAACCGTCTGCACTGCACTGTATATATGCGTATATGTGTATTCGCACACGTACACGCGTGTATATACGTTACACCGCGGCACGGAGCTATTTTGCAGTTCGAGCTGGCGGTCGAGCGTTTGGATAGCCGGTTAGCTGCGTATATTTTATTCAGCGGTGCGTAATTCGCAATCATCATCGGTAAGCGCGCCGGCGAATTCGCGAGCCCATCGAAATTCGGGGGTGGGGACGAAAAGTATCCCGTGTATACGCGGCGCGATGCTTTTACGGCTGCTCGCACTCGCAAACAGCTGCCGTTTCGAAATTCCGTTTCATTTCGGGGGCTGCTTTTTGCAAATTATGCGTTGCGCGGCTATTTGAAACGCTTGTTTTTCAGTTTACCTTTTTTCTTTTGCTTTTTATTTTGTTGCGCGACATTACGAAAAAGCTCGAGTTTTATTGCCGCAAGGACGAAAATAATTTTGATTAGCTAATTTGCGGTCTGAAATTGGGGGTATTTTGCGATGAATACGAGTTGCACGTGCATTCAAATTCTGAGACAGTTTTTACATTAATATTGATGATTTAAAGGGAAACATTTTCTTTCCATACGTGTGTGCTCTAACAACCGGTATTCCTAGTATTATTTACATAATTGCGATGATTTGCGCTTAACGCCAATGGTGAGGGTGTAACCACAGGTTTATTCACATGCAATTAGTTCAATGCATTACCATATAGCACCGACTAAAATTTAACAGTATAAATAAAAATAAAATCCGATCGTTAGTAAATACATTGTTCGCCAAAAAAGTATACGCTCGAAATGAGCAAGCACCGCAGAAAAAAAAGGCCGAACGTTTAACAAATTTAACGATTGAGAAATCAAATTGGCGGAAGTAGCGTTTCTACGAACGAGTATCGCTCCTTTAGCCGAACGTAATTGCGTAATTCGCAAAACGCCCGTATTTTTCTTTCAAAAGAAGTCGGAGCGCGCACCTCTCTCGTACTCTCCGAGCGCTACATGCATCATTATCTTTTATCTCTCCCATTAACAAGATCGAATCGCGCGCGTTTAAAAAAAAAAAAAGAGGAAAAAATCGCCGGCAATAAATTACCCGCTTTTTCGTTATATACCCGCGATCACGAAGGGTCCGCTCGGCGGCAGTGTACACGCGTTCGCCTGCATGGACGTGGGCGCGTGAGAAAAAGAACCAGTAAATCACGGAAATCAATTACGGCGATGCCGCGCGCTCGCGCGGAGAAACATCCTGCGCGCGTCTAAGTACGCGGCCCTGCGACTTCGCACTGACCGTGTAGCTTCGGATTTACCTTGAAAATATTTCAAGATTATATTTGCATTCGTTAATGGCTGCGCGAGGGAAAAGTTCGTTTGGACGAGGGGGTTCACACGGGATTTTCTCGTCAATTTGTCTCTTTGTGCCTGAAGTTAGCAAGCGTAACGATAGAAGTATTTTGATAAAGTTTATCGCGGAGATAGTGGTATGAATCAAATTTATACTTTTAAGCTGTACATACGTGTCTCTCCGTGATTGTTTCCTGTTTTCGCGTTAAAAGGATTGAATTTAATTGCAGCGCCAATTAGAATAATATTCGCAAGTAAGCGTATATAGTGAAAATTGTGTTATCAGTAAAGAGGAGAAATGGGATAGCAAAACAGATAAAAAATACTCGAGCTGCAGTTGATAATCAAAGCGGCGCAAGGCGAGGAATCGCAATTGAAATTTGTAATGCGTCAAAGGAGAAGCGCGTGCTGCCGATCACGTAATCACACACTTGTCATTTTCGCCAAGCTCTGATAATAACGAGCAACATTAAACTGTCACGATTTACTTTTTCCCTCCCACTTTTCGTCCACTTTTTATTTCACTTCCTCATTCAAATAAAATCTTTCTCGGGTATCATTTGAAAAACCTCGATTCTACCCAACAATTGCATTACTAATTTCACGAGCTCTCGATATTAAGGTGACTATTTTGAAATTTGACATTCGCACAATGGATTAATAAAACTGAAATCCGCCGGATGAAAATTATTCCAATGTATGGGCCTCGACATTCCACATCGAGCCGGGTTTACCGAAGGACGAGCCTCTCGTAAAAATCCTGCTTATTATTCAAAGCAAAGAAAATATTTTTACAGCATCTCGGTATCGCAATTTTTAGTCCCGACGAGTTCTCCTCGAGCGTCTCTCACGTGCGCCGGGCGCTTGGGGCTCGCGAGTTATCTATTACCGAACGATATACACGCGCGCGCTTGCGAATAGCGAGTTCGCATTATCGAATCGGCGAGGCGCGAGAGGCGAGCGGAGGAAGGAGCTCGCTGTCAGCGCGATTCTTCCGAGTCTTTTTTTTTTCGCTACGCTTTTCTGTCTCTCTCTCTCTCTCTCGACTTGTCCTCTCCGCCGAGAGTCGCGACGACGTGATCCGCGCGGAGGAGCGCGAGATGACGTTAAGGGGCTTTCGCAATCGAGCCCGATTGACGCGCGTCTATCTGCAGCGCTGGCCGTGAACGAGTGTCACTCTATTATACGGGCGATAAGGCGAAAAAGCGTCGCCGCTATGTGCAGCTCAGCTGTTTTGATTTTCGGCATTCTCGAACGAATCGCTGCCGGTGTTTGCTTCCGATCCGTTTGGCCACTTTCGCGTGCTCCATCGCTTGGTTGCTATACTTATTGTAGTGACCGACGCTCGATAGGACATCTGGAAAGTCAAAGTATGAATAAATTTTGCATTGGAAATGTATCGGCGTAATTAAAATGTGAATTGTGGCTCGTTTGTGTAATAATAAATCAGTAAAACTATTTTGCATGTGATTAATTACGCTGGACGTTTTTTTTTTTTTTTAAATTATTTGATATACCGAGTGACGCAAAACTGACAAGCTCAAAACTATATTCAATGTAATCGCGTTAATTGCAGACATCAGTTCCAATGCATAATGTTACGTTATTGCATATTTATCGCTTTCCACTAAAAATTAACAACTGTCATCAAACGAACTTTTTGAAAAAAAAAAGAAAAAAATCCGCTATCGCAATAATTCGATAAAAGGGGAAACATTCCGTTTCACAAATGCGTAAATGACTACTTCACTTGAACAACAGCAATTGGAAACTTTTCTTCATCGTTTCCAGTGTGTGCGTATTTTTTTTTTTTTTTTTTTTTTTAATGTAACCCCTCGACACTCAGAAAACGTCCAAGTACCGGCCGCGGTTTCTCAACATTACACTTTGTTGCGACTACTGGCTCACGTACGCGCTCCGCGTTCGACTATTCGCTGGTCCCGTCGATTATTTTGCGCAGCGCGCGATGAAATCGAATTTTCTGCGCACTTCCGGGTCGCGCTCCCTCGTCAGCCGTCATCTCCGCGAGTAGCGGCGCACCTGCACACGCGCCAAAATTTATCGGTCCGGGTGGAAAGGCTAATTAGCCTAACGAGCGCTTGGTTTTTCACGGGACAAGCCTGGCAATTCATTACGTTTCGAGTGGCACGTACGCGAAGTCACCGAGCCAGTCCCGGCTGATTGCAGCGCATAGGGGCAGGTATACACGCGGGAGGTGCTAAATTATCTTGGTCGGCGCGGCCAGACGGATTACCTGCGCGTTTTCCCTTTCTTTCTCACAGGAGGGGTATCCGAGTTTGCGTTTCCAGGGAATTTTCGCAAATTTTTTTTTATTTTTCCTCCCGGAGAGGGGTGGAGGAGACAAGCGCGTAAAGCTTTAAGCACCGAGGTGCGCGCTCGATTTATCGAAGATTAATAGCGCGGCCCATCCACGTGGTGCTCTCGAAATTAATGGCTCGAAGTGCTTTACACTTGATTTATTGAAGAAAATTGCAGCTCTCGAGGAGGCAAGTGCGTATGCAAATAACATGTTTATTTTGTTGGCAATGTTTTAATTTTTCCGGTGATTCAATTCCGAACGCTTGAAATAATAAGCGCTTTATCACGCGGCAATTACTAAAATATTCCGTAATTCTCTCGTGAAAAATTTCCTCTCGTGAAATTGAGAGTCAGAGTCTCCCGCGATCTTACAAAGTGTTTTGACGTTTTATTAGACAATTAAAAACTTTGAATGTCTGAACTGTTGCTAGATTTTAATTATTGATTATAAATTAAATTGAATTACACGCTGTGCCGGTAATAGTATAATTACATGCGGAGCTCTATACATAGTAAATACTTAATCTGGGAGTGAGCTGAAGTTTTGTGCTAACGAAAAAAAAAGCAGCGGTCAGAATAACGAACGAGTGGCATTTTTTGCATGCGTGACTCGTACAGCGGAATAATGCGACGCTGAAAGCAGGTGACATATGACGTCGCAAATTATGCCAGCACAGTTGGCACGGAACTTCGAATTTTGGCTTATAAATGCGATGGTAAATCTAGCGGACAAGCTAGACTTTGTACCTCATGTGAATTCGACTCTTACACGATTTACTCTTTGGTTTCGCCTCTATCGATCGTAACGTTGCGTTTAAATTTTAGAATGTTAAGCGTTATATCCTAGAGAGCTGCACGCCATTCGGCGGCGAAGTGGATCGCTCTTTTATGCTTGCATCCGCGAACTTGAAAGTAGACAGTTGGCATGTAAGAGACATTCTAAAATTGTCGATGCCGCTGAATTTCTATAATAAAACTTTTTAGAAATCATAAATTTTCATTTGTCACTATAAACACAATTCGTTGAAATTTCGGTTAAAACGTTTGCGCCTTTATTTAGTTTTACGCTTCAAGAAGACACAATCCAAATTGTATTTTACTTCGTAGACTTTTTTTTTATGAATTGTAGAATAAATTTCTTTTATTTCTGAAAACCCATTTAGAAACTATAAAATTTCTACAACACAGTAGATTAACTGAAGTTTCTTTATAACAGTGGAAGTTTCGTATTGATTGAAATACCATGCAATTTAATCGTTGATTTGAGAATATATACTTTTTTAAAATAGCTCTATAAAACTTTTTTTAGATTTAATTTTTTCGATAAAGCATCTACTGTGGATTTCCGCTGCGAACATTTTAAAAAGTTAATAAAAAAAATTCTTATAATACTGAATAAAATGCGATTCTACTTGCTATCACCCTACGACAGGAGCATATACCCAACCCGTTGGCTCGTGGACGACCGTTCTGCAGCGACTGCAGCGAAATGTTTGTCAACAGTCGAATTTGCTAATTAAATAACCGAGCGACAGCTTTTACGACCATTTCAGCAAACTCCCCGATGCGTCCTTCCTCTCTGACACACACGCGCGTACACCCTTTTGCGACTCGCTCGCCGTATCGGAAAGGACGGGAGGAAGGCAACGATTGCCTTTTACTCGAATTTCCAGCGACACAAGCCAATCTGGACGAAAGAGACCCACCCTACAGCACTGCGGGAGCGGCAGCTTTATCGAGTATCGTTAAGCGAGTTTCAGCCTTTGACTTCAAAAAATTAGAGAATGGGGAGCAGGAGTTATACGCTGCGCCGGCTCGATTTCACGCGAGGGTCGCCGGGCTTTGAGTGTTTTAAAAAAAGTACCCTTTTGCATTTTTTTTTTCTCGTGCTCGCCTGTGAAGAGCTACTCTGAAAAGTCTAAATTGCCGGATGGAGAATTTCCCCGGCGTAAGCCAGTGGAAAACTACGAGTCGGCGGCTGTTTACTGCGACTTAGTAAATTTTTATCGAGGTGTTGAATAAAAATCCGGTTGCCCCTTCTCCTCCGGATAAATTTCTCAATTTCGGAAAATTTAAAGCTGCTGCCTAGAGAAAAGAAAAAGTGAAAATTTTCAACATATTAAAAGAGCCGAGAGATAAGAGGTGCGATAAATGTAGAATGCGCGTAAAATTAGCATTTCCGAGCGAGGCTCGTATAATGACGCGCTCGGAGCGCATCGTTCGGCCCGAAAAATGAAGAGAGCCGAGAGCCTAATCTGCGCTAGCCATCTCGTCGAGCGGCTCGCTCTCCCCTAATTAATGCGACTCTCGTTCCGATTACGCCCGGCCCGGTCCTGCGGACTATACACAACGAAGGAAAAAAAAATGGGATTTTCTCATTAGAAAAGGCACTATCCACTAAAGGTGTCAAGGATGAGGTGAAAGAGCGCTCCGCGTGGTGGATGGCGTGAATACGCACAACGCGAGCGCGATATATGTACGAGATTGGTAAAGGCTCGGCTGCTCTTAATAGTTTGCGCGCGAGCGTGTAATACGTGACTTTCGACAGATCGACGCTGAACCGTGCGTCCGCCGAGTGAAAATGGAAAAGCAAGAGCAATAAGACAAAGAATTGCGAAAACAATCGGCCGCGCAAGCGCAAGCTCTACCTTACTAACGCTGACTCACCGGCGACTCGATAATAATTATAACATCAGCGAGCGGCCGAGGTGTAGGTATATATGTGCCATGTAAGCGCGGAGTGCCCGATGTGTCAGTGGAAATTGGGATTACGCCGAGCCAATATATATTTTTAAATTGAAGTGTCATCCAAGCCGCGGAGCGCGGGACTATATAAAATCTACCGGGGCTCGGATGCGTGCATTTTTACATACTTAGGATTATTATCCGATCTTTTGAGCGCCGTAGGCTTGTAGGCGACTTTAAATTTTCATGCGCGTACATTTACGGGATTAATAAATAACCGTATATGCAGAGTGCTGACAATTGAAATAGGTCAAGCTACTTGCTCGAAGCTCAATAGAACCGATTATCGTTTATGAACAGACATGGTTACGCGATCAAGCCTTATCAAACTTAATCAAATTAAATTAGCCAATAAAGACCAATCCAACTAATTGTTACGGATTTCCAATATTCATAGCTCGATATTTTAAAGCGATGTTTCATGTGCTTTTACGCGGAAGTAAATACCTCTGCTGCATAAGAAAACATTGCTTATATAGCGATCTAATACCTTTTAATTTAAGAGAAATATTGCCTTGAGTATTTTATGAAGTAAAAAGTTCAATTAACATTGATTTTAATGTTACGAAGGTATAATTGTATTTCTCAAATAATTTAATACAATTCTAATAGAATATCATAATCATATTTATAAATATGTTTAATTAAGATGTTAATACTAAAGCTTCATTTCCTCAACCTACATTATAAATACAATTTTTTTACTATATAGAATCAAATTTTCTTTAAACATTTTTAACAAACCTCACAATATTATACCGTAATACGACAAACAATAATATTTTTCTTAAACAAATCTTACGACCGTATTACTGCGTGTATCAACAGAATGAATAAATAAGATTAAACATAAAACACACAATAAAAACGTCAATAAACACAGTGTAGTTTTTATACGAGCCAATAAAATATCCGAGCGAATTTGAAAAGTCAACGGGTGGCGCGCACGGCACAAGAGAGGCTATTTAGAAAAAAATGAGTGAATGCGTAAATGAGCGATAACGGGCTCGAGCGTTCGCGCGATCCCGGCGTTTTTTCCCCCGTATTTATTTCTCTTTCAATATCAGCCCGACTGTCTCACTCGCGAGGGGGAGCTTGCGGGAGCGAGCGAGCGCGCACAATTAGCATGCGGTGTGTTGCGTTCAAACGGATTAAAAACAGCGCGCAGAATCGCTAATTAGCCACGGGGTCGTTGACTGCCTCATCGATAACGTGCGTGCACATGCACCGCGAAAAAAGAAGGACGGCCGCCGAGCTTTTTTTTTACAGAGCTTACATCGACATCTGTCGATATTTTTAGCGCTTTCGCGTGAAAAAAAGAAGATGCAAATGCGCAGCCGCTCGATCTCGCCTTTTCCTTTTGCACGATGCGCGTATATACCCTGTCGAGCTGGTGACGCTTTCGCCGATATAAAAAGTACAAATCGCTTCATTCTGCGCGATCCTCCGCGATCGTGGCTTCTATTAACAGGAATTCATCTGCGCCGCATCGAGAAGGAAAGATGAAAGTGAAGTAAATGACTAATCGTAACAAGAACTGTTTACGCATACCGCGTTTTTTTATGCGTGCGCGTATGCGTACATACACGTTTGTAAATATCAAACTGAATCGCATCATTATTTTTACGCATAACTGAATTTATCGCTGAATAGTAAACATCGCGTTAATAAATTTTTCTCTGGTGTATTAGGCGCTGCTCGGGAAAGCGCGGAATAATCCTGCGGCTTTCAGGCGAATAAATAAAAGTTTATGCAAATCTCAAGGTATTTCGCGCTCGCCGAATCGAAATTGATGCAACGGCGTGGAGGAAAAAACTAAAGGGAAGAATCCCGCGATTAAGCCACTATTTAAGCGGACGGTTTATTATAAATGCACTCGGAAAAAAGTCTGGCTTATTAATTGAAAAATACTATACCTCCGGCCGGCGCATTCCGGAGATTTTTTTCGGGAGCGTGCGGTTCGCGAAAGGTTACTCGTATATAATTAAGACCGCCGGGGCAATCAAGATCCGCGGCCAAGGACAAGCCGATGGGGTGTCGCTGACCCTCTTTTCGGCGGCGAGGTCAAGTTTCCGTGGAGGAGCGGCGAGCGAAGAAAAACGAGCGCAGTCGCCGGCACCGTCTATCCACGTCATTCGGCATCTCGCTCCTCCGGCCGACGGAGTATATAAATGATGAAAAAAAGACGAGGCGGTGTGCAGCGGCTTTTTCTACACCTCCAATCTCGATTTCTCTCGATTTCTCCTTTCTCTTTCTTTCTTCGGTGGATCCTCTTTTTTTACGCTGCATTTCGGCCGGGCTTCCCCTATAATCGATAAGATCGCCCGCTGGTGATTTAAGCGACGGACGTTTCGCGCGCCTTCGGCGAAATAAAAGTTTTTCGTGACTCGCGGATGAGCCGCCGCGCCAGGTTTGACGAGACGACGACTTGGCAGAGCTTAATTGAAAATTATTGCCGGGCCGGCGATGTTAATTGATAATGCGCCAGCGATGCTACGAGCTAAAGTTGGGAATTTGTAAATTATATACAGCCTTAATTATGCTGGCGTCGCTAAAGCGGAGTCATCGAAATGCCCGCATTTATTTCGGTAAATAATTCAGACTCGTTAATATTGTGCGCGGAGATAAAAGAGAACGATTGGCTCGCTTTGGAATTTACTAAATATTCACGTTTATTTTATTTTTGCGACTTTTGATTTATACCCGCAAGAAAAGCTGTTAGAAATGGCTAAATAAATTATGACATAAATGCAAGTTGCATTATGGAGCTGACAGTTCGTTTGGCCGAAGCGTAATAGGAACGTTAAACAATCGATAAAACGTGCTGTTTTCACTCCACTCAAATTTTTATGCGCGTTCTCATCTATCTTAAAGTGACGTTCAAACAAAAAATATTAATTGATTGTTGTTTAACATGACCCGCGTCGTTAATTAAAGCGAGCACGAAATATCAAATAATATCCAGTTATTAACTGAAACAAATGAAGCGCCGTTTGTTTCATTTTTTTTTACTTCAATTATCAATTATATAGCAAATATGGATGCTTCGAGTTAATTATACTGGGCAGTCTGGGTTTGTTTTTTCTGCACCGCCTAAATTGAAGGAGCATCGGTTCCCTTCGCGAGCCTCGCATTGGAGAATTTCCATATCCCATCAAAGATTATTATTTTATTCAGCGATAAATAATATCGACGTCGAGCGCTAAAAAGCAATACTTGATTCAACAATCGCACAGAGTGTTAAATAAACGATGAAACAAGCACGAGAATAAAGTTTGTAAAAATTACATTTGAATTTTCTGCAGAAGAGGAGCGACGATTGTAAAAGCGGTCGGAGGGCTAATGGCGGCGAATCGAAGCGGCATATCACTCGGCCGCGTGAGCGTAACCCATACGTACGTGCGCGAGGCACAATTATATAAAGCAACTTGCGCGGGTCAGCGGCTGCGGTGGCAGCGCTAGTTTTATATCAATTGCGCGAAGCGTCAAAGATAACGGAATAATAAACGAAATTCCATACTGCCTTTCGATCAAGCGGCAATGGTCTTGCAACTGCCGTTTCTCTTTTTTTTTTTTTATTATTGATAAAACAAGGGAGGGAGAAAAGACAGCGATTGATATAGACGCGTATACGCGCAGTTATGGAGGAGGAATGAGCATTGCGCGTTTATCGAGTTGTAGAGACCGCTATTTTCACCCTTGCCTCGGGGTGTTAATTTATGCAAATTTATATACCGCATTGAATATTTTTAATGTTATTTTAGGATTTTAATCTATTCCGTGGAGCGTGACGCTAATTTACCTGCAAACAAAGGCTGAAAATCGTTTCCTGGAAAATTTTATGAATCTTGTATAAGCCTTTACAATTTTTTAATATTTTAATGAAAGAGAAAAAAGAAATAGCCGTCGATTTGCAGCTAAAGCCAAGGCACAAGAACGGTATGTACTTTCTCGACTTTGATCTTTGCAATGAGGTGGCATCGATTGCATATTCTAAAAGAACTTGCCGATCTGTTTTAATATCTTTGCAACGACGTGCAATTGTCAATTGATCAAATGAATTTTCCATATGTCGAATAAAGCCGCGTATACCGATCGATAGCACAGTTTACCGTTAAAGCGCTATAACCTCGCGGCGCAAATAGCCAACAAACCAAAAGTTAATTTTACCCCTGAAAAAAAAAAGACGGAATCAACTAGGGGGTCAATGAGGATATAGACAAAAGCCCGCGGCGGAGAGCCCGGTAGAGGCTTTTATGACATTACGAAATGATCAGCCGTCGTAACGGGCACCGCGCGGCGCATGCACACACGGGCATAATGCGTAAATGTAAAAGCCGCGATAGATAAACACCCGCGCTCGAGTACATTTCAAACGTCATGACTCAGCCATCGCCGAGGGAGCCCGAGAAAGAAACGGAGAAACTGGCGGGGAGCGCGAAAAAGAGCAAGAAGGACGGCGATTTCGTGATATACGACGGCACGCGTTACCGCTTGTGCAGATATCGTGGAAAAGGCAAAAATTGCCGCAATATTTCTCGCGAACTTCTCGCTCCTTAGTCCCTGAGAAGTAAATAAAACTTCGGCAACGAATGTTATGCGCATTATTTATTTATTTCCCCTTAAATTACCAATGAAATCTCGTGCGACTTATCTAACGAAGGAAAGCATTTAAGAAAAAAAAGGCTAATTTACTTTGTCATTTTTAAAGCACTGGAGTAAAATTAACTCTTTCAGTACCTGATAAACTTGGGATACCATGCGAATAATATCACACGTTTATCAGAGTTTTTTTTTCCTCATTCCTTTTAGTGCTTTAAGAATAGCAGATTAAAGTAGCTTTTATATTTTAAGTAACTTTTCTTCGTTACACTGTGAAGAAAAGTCTTGTAAAACTTATATTCTTTTTGATAATGTATAACTGTATAACTACATAATGTATAACTGTATAACTACTGATAATTAATCTGTATAACTACAGATTGGACATTCAGATAAAAATTACCATAATACTCTATTCTAAAACTTGTCAAAAATTCCCAGGCAGATACTAATTTTTATACACGGAGAGAATGAGTAAGTAAAAATTGCCAACCGTGTAGTAAAAATTACTAACCTCATAGTAAAGATTGCCAACTTTCTAGTAAAGATTGCCAACTTTCTAGTAAAAATTACCAACCTTCTAGTAAAAATTACAAAGCGGTTAGTAATTTTTACAAAGCGGTTTGTAATTTTTACAAAGCGGTTTGTAATTTTTACTCATTCTTTCTCTCCGTGTAATATTCTTTTCTCAGTCTATCTCTGTAAAAATAAATAAGTGAAGTTTGACTAAAATAAGTGAATAGTCTTTTCACGTGGAATAAGTGACTACTTATTCCACGTGAAAAGTCTTCCACTTGCTGCAATAAGTGGAAGATATTTAACGTGAAATAAGTGACTATTCACTTATTCTAGTGAAGTTTCTCACTTATTCATTTTTAGAGGATAGAGGTGACGAAATAATATCCTCGTATTATTATAACAATAAAGGAACTTAACACAGAATTATCGTGGAATAGGGCGAGATCGATTGATAGGCCGGAAGGAGGATTTGCCGTGAAAGCACCCTGGATACGTGACCGAAGGCAGGAAGGGTGCGTTACACCGTGGAGGACCTCGAAGCGCTTACACCCGTTGCGCAAGCCGCCGCCTCGGTAATGAGCCACCTACGAGCGGAGAGCGTTCGCCACGCTCGTTACGCGAGCGAGCGATGGGCTCCTCTCTCGGCCGATACACTGATCTGTCGCGGCGAACGGGTAAGTCCCCCCGCGTGCGGCGCCTGTAACGAGCCACTCCGTGTGGATCATAATTTTTGTACGAACGAGCCGCCACCGCCGTTATGCTTAATAAAGCCCGTGTGCACGTACGCCTGCGTTGTCACAAGCCGCGCCGTTGGCCTTTACATGTCTCGCCTGTCTATGCTCGCGGAAAATCGCCCCAGTCTTCTGGTGCTTCGTCTATCTGGCTTAAGTTAAATATTAAACGTATGGGTAGAGAAAAAAATCGAAGAAAAAAAGTATGTAGAAACGATATCCGTTTTTTCAATTATGTCAATTTTGTATAAATTATACGTTTGTTTATGATAGGATATCGTTTTTTTTTTATAAGTAAAATGTAAATTAATAAAAGTTATTCTAATTGAAAACCATTAAATTATTTTAATACACGTTTAGTTATTTTCAAATTTTTTTATTTGTTTTTTTTTTTTTGATACCTGGCTTATACAGACTACAAGAAGATAGATAAACAGCCTTGTATTTATAATTAAAGAAATCTTTGTATCAAATGTAACAAACGATAAATACATGTTCTTCTTTTTGAAATATTCGCTTTTGCGTCAAGGCCCTGCAATCCATACGCGAAGTGTATAAAAAAGTATATCAGTTTATCAGTAACTGTATACACTTGTCCGTATATTATCACAGCTATAAGTATCCAGTGTTGGTTAAAATTAAAGAGTGACTCATTGAAAGAAATTTTCATCCCACACTAAAAGAGCTGAGCATCGAGCTTAAATAACTATTGACGCATCGCCTTTTTTAAACGTTGCAGAGATGACTTAAAGTATTCTGTTCAGTCTAGGATTCATCTCCACCAGGGTCGAAAGCACGTGTCGTCGAGAGACTCGCGACAAGACACAGAGACTCAAAAATCAATCGGCCGAAGAGTACACAAAATGACTACGAGACCGGACGAGACCGCAGCTGCCGGGCAGTCGATGTCAATCGATTATTCTCTCGACTTACAGCGCGCGGGACCCCATCTTCCTTGAAGCTCTCCGCGTCTGCTCGACGACCGCGCGGTCCGAAATTATTGTCTCCCGTATCTTCGGATGAAAAATAAAACTTGGCAAGTTCCGCAGAGGTGGTTTTTGCGCGGTCCTCTATATAGTCTCTCGCCGGTCACTTGCGGCAGCGCCGACCGTTCCGAGCATCGAAAGGGCAGTTAAAATATTTACAGCGCGCGCGCGCTAATCGTTATTCCGTCTCTCGAGCCAGGAGTCCTGCGGTCGGCGCCGCCGCGGTCCCGATCCTCGCGCACACATCATTACGCGAGCGCGCTCTAAACGCATTCCGACCGCATTTCCATGCATCATCTCCCTTATCTCGTGGAAATCTGGCTCTGGTAAAATTTCAGTGCGGCGCAGCTGCGTCCTCTCGCTGTAAAACCGTCAGGGCCACGTAGCGTATAATCACCACGTCGTTCCGTCGATCTCTCGCGTATATGTACGTATAGGCTCGCGCTCGCGTAGGCACTTGTAATAAACAGTAAAGGTGTCCTGACCGGGCTTGCGTCGTCCTCCGGCTCGCACATCCGCGCGGTAGCATGCCCTAGTACCTACCAGATCTCTTTCAGCCCCGATTAAAGTCCAGATTAACGTGGGCAATAAAATTACCAATAACGATTATCGCATCATTTTATTTTAACATTCCTTGTGTTGACAGTTTACAAAGTAAATATAAAGTAAAAATTTTATTCAATTTGTGTAAATAACTTCATACAAAGTTCATACTCAAATGATCGGAGATTTTAAAAAACATTCTTGAGAATTTTTAATTTTCCCTTTCGAGCGCGGCTACTCGCAGCGGCGGCGGCGGCGGCGACGGATGGAAATGTACAAGAGAGGGAGAGGAGGATCGCCGTAAAAGAGGAGCCGGACTCTCGCGTATCATCAGTCATTCCACGGGCAAATCGTCATGTCATTGATTCGGCCGCTGGAGAGTCCGAGATGAGGCGAGCGAGAAGGAGAGGCACGCATACCCTCTCATTACTTTGCGGCCAAGCAAAGCCCCGCGTCTAAATCGAAATAAAATGTCGCGGGTAACCATAAGCTAAGCCGATCGGGAGATTAATGATGCCGGCGCGCTATTTAGTAACGTCATCCCGGCGCGGGACAAATGCACTGTGACGTGACAAGGGGACTCGGATCGCCGAGTAATTACAGACTCGTAAGAGCCCCGGACGCTCGGGGACGGGAGAGAGTGAAATAACGCGGGGGAGAGAGAGAGAGATGCGTCAATGGAAAAGGTTAATTGATGGAAAGTGGAAAAAAAATGGTGCGGGATAAACAAATTCAGTCGGATACGCTACCTTGCGTTTCGAACGATCTATGGGGTATTTTTCCTCTCTGGTGCAGCGTGAAGGAAAAAAAATCATTTACCTTTGTAATTCGACGTTTGTTGTAAAATTATTTTATTGAGTTTTTAAGACGTGCTTACTATTCCAGTTGCGGTGGAATATTGCGGAGAGCAAGGGTAATGAGGCAGAAAGGAGAAAAAAGAAAAAGATTGGAAGAAAAATAATCGAGATCCTTCGCGCTCCGAGGCTCAGTCGCTGTCAACGCGGGTGAGACTTGGCGTGGGTATATGGATACTTGGGGCATTTTTCACGGATGATGACTTCGATGTTTATGTCTGAGCAAGAGCTCGTGGAAAAACTGTGTCGGCTTGTTACGTTAACGCGCTTTTTTTTTTTTGTAACGATTACGAGGCGACGCTTGTGTTTAGGTATTATGAATTTTTTGTACCGTACGCTTGAATTTATTATATATCTCGGGGATCTTGTGTAATTACAAAGCACAGATGAAGTTATGGAGATTAAATATAAATACGTCTTGTTTTTTTGCTTTATCTTTACAGCAATTTAGTTACTCAACGAATTTTGCAGAAAAAATTGTCTATCGAGAATTAACAGTGATATATCTTGAACTAGCAATTTACGCCATAATTTGAGTTTTTGATTACAAGCCCGGCATATATAAAACGCAAAGAGCATACTTTTTTATCTTAGCACGTTTGCTTTTGAAAATAACGATGTAAATT
>JAWWEN010000038.1:1145154-1165558 GCA_035582955.1 Sycophila texana
ATATATATCAGCTCTGCGAGCGGCGCATTTTCCATAGCTCCTAAGTACTTTTCTCGGATTGAGAACGCGAGCAGGCGAGGTATACTAAGTGGGCCCCAGCCCTCAAAGGCTGAAAGGCACATCTCGGTGAAGCAATTTACTCGAAACGCAAGAAAAACGCTTCTCGACGATGATCAAAAGAGTAAATGCTAATAACGCGGGCGACGTCGATAAGCCCCGGCGAAGAGAGTCCCGGAACCTTTCACGTGCGGGGCCGCGCTCGGCGAGAGACAAGCTCGCCGTTATTTATGAAGAAAACAACGATCGGAGGGAAGCGACTCGCGCACTTAAAAAAGATAGACGCTAATGTCCGCGTATTGTGTGCGGAGGCAGAGCCTTTAAAGCTCCTAATCGACAGCTTGTTAGTGGCGGCTTTCTCCTTCGGACTCCGGGCTTGATAGAGGCGCGCGCCATTCAAATCGACAGCGTAGTAAAGTTGTCACACGCGGCAAAGGTTAACGAGAGGATCGAGCGGACGTTCTTAAAGGCGGGCGCGCAATGAGGGAAGCGAGTGTATTACCGCGAGGCCCGCCGTAGGAAGAGTGGAGCAGTCGTGCGCCCGGCGGAGTTAAACGACGTCTTCGCCGGAGTCGCATCTGGCACACGAAGTAGGATAATCGAGCCTCGTGTCTCTCGCATTTCGACGCCGCGGCCACCGGGAGATATCGATCGCGGGGCCTAACGGAAAGCGCCGCTTATTAAAGATATTATTAAAGATATCGCGCGAAAATTAAGAGACAATTAAATTTTACGGCAGACGTCAAAAATATATTCCGTCGGCTCTTCAAACGAGCGACTCTTCAAAGTTTATAACCTCGCGGGCCATTTAGCACTGTCGGATTCTATTTGCATTTGGAGTAACGACATTTCCGAGTGTGTTCGATATTTTTCCGGGTCAGGGATGAAAGGAAACGCTTTCCTCGCCCCTAAAAAATTTCTTATCGACGCGGCGATCGATGTGCCGCCCTCCCGGCTGACCCAAATAGGTCAGCCTCGACTGCCGCTCGGCTAATCAGCTTAAATACAAGTGTTTACGCCCGTCCCGCGAGGAAAAGGCTGCACACTAAAGGGGAGCCCAGTGCACACAAGGCGGCATTGTAAAAAATGCCGGACTCCTTTTTTTTTTTATCGCTCTCCGGGGCTAAAATAAACAAGCGGTGAATTGTGTATAATTGGCTGTCGTGTCCGCGAACGATGCAACAATCGGCCGGGAGAACTTTCTACGATAATTCCCGTCGGCGCGTCCTTCCGAGCGCTCGTCGCAGGCCGCCGCATTATAATCGGAATAATAAGCGCCGATAAAGCGGGCGAGATATAAGGTCGGATTCGCGGAAACGAGCCTTAGCGGGCCCCCGCGCCTCGGACGAGCCGGGCAATTATTGTTTTTTGCCTCCTTGGAAGAATTGAACGTTATTAGCCATTTATTTTTTGCTCCTGCCCGTGCGAGCGAGCCCGACGTCGTCGTCGCGCATTTTTACGACTCTTCTCGCGCGCGGCGTTACTCATGCAACGGGAGCAAGAACGCAATAATTTAAGCCGTGGAAGCGAGATGGCCGAGAGAAGGTGCCTTTATCCGCCTGCGCTCTGCGAAGCCGCGAGGGATATAATTGCCGTTTGCCCAGTGTCAGGGACGATTTTTACTCTGGATTGATGGAAATGCTGATTGAGATTGAACGCTGCTGGAATACTTACGGAGGAGGTATTAACGCTGTAATTTCGCATTCAATAACTGCGAAAATTAGCGAAAAATCGAGGATACCCTCGGTTGGTCGACTTGGATCTTTTGAGTATACCCTCGCGGTCGTTTACTAGTTTAAATGTACTTATATGCATCGTTTTATTTATTTATTCATTAAATGGGCCCATTAAGGATCGCTTCATAAAGTCCGCTGAGATAAAGTTTTAACACAGTGCTGATCTTAAACCGTGCAATAAGAAGCGTTAATTTCCCGCGGCAAAATAAAATTACTATAAAAATATACATTTTATTCGTATTAATTTTTTATCAATCGGACGCTTCAGCAAGATAATTTATCTATAGGTGACTGTACGCGCGGAATAAAGGAGTAATACGCGCAAATATGTTTTCGTTTATAAAGAAAAAGTCGTCTGATTCAGTGAAGGCTGAATCACCGATATTCATTTTATCCGAACTTTGGATCCTTGTCAAAATAAAATCATTCCCTCGATAATTTCGTGTTCCCATTTTTTTTTTTTTTTATCAGCATCCGATAAACATCCGATTTAAATTTTCAAAATAATTGTGACACGGCGACCGCAGCCGATAAGAATTAGATTTCCTTTTATGTCGCGAATACATAGTTTCGTTATCTCGTCGTTTCCGCTGTCCTCGCGGTTCTTTTTTTTTCTTTGTCATCGGTATCTTGCATTTTTAGCTTTCACCTGTTGGCGTGTGCCGCGGCTAAGCTCGCCGTGGATATTTTGACAAGACGCGGAGAAACGGATTGACGTGACCACATTATCACCCGACAGTGGACGCGCGCACTGCCATCCCTCTTGCATGACGCTCATAATCAGATTAAAGTACGGGATACTGCACGTGCAGCGCGGATGCATTAAGCTGATGCAGCTTAATTCTTTGTGTCTTAGGCTGTATTAGAGGGATCGTTACACAGCCCGAGCAATTTAATAATGATACGCCTGTATATACCAAACCCTACATTTCAAATTTGGTTTGATCCAATTACGTTTCTACATCGCCGTGAATGCATAATATTATATTACGGTTAATCAAACGTTCTAACTGAGACGCATATATATCTCTCTACGCGCTTAAAGGGAAGCGTTCCATTGGAGAGGAGCCGCGTTCACCTTACATGTGCGCTGATTATTGCAAAATTAGTTGTTCAAATGGATTACCTTGCAGTGGAAGAAATCATTTTCTATACTCAATGAAATTCTATATTTGTTTTCTCGAAGATCATTTCATAATAACAAGTGCATATGATGTGCAGAGGCACACTTTGCATCACGTGCAATAAATCATGCGCAATATAATTTGCATCATATATGTTATAAATTGATAAATCAATCGAATCATGGAATTATTACTCCTTTCAAGGATTATTGCGAAAGCCTCAGTCTGTTTACGCCTATTTGTTAAATAAATGTTGCACCGCACTATATACAGTGTACGATCATTGTGACGTACAATCAGCTGATATATGGCAACAGTAAAGAAGCGTGAAAATACACACAACCGTTCGCGGTGTGCTTTTCTGAAGGCGAGCCTTTTTTTAACGAAGGAAAAAATTTGCACTGCAATTAAACGCCAAATATTTTACAACTTTAAAAGCCGCAGTTAAAACATCTTAAAGGTGTTTGCCTAGTGATTTGAATTTCGGTTAGGTTCAGCTCGCATACTTAAATCCGAGCATAAATATTCAAGAGCCGCCGTCGCTCACGAAAAAACAATTTCGTCCGCGCGGCGTGCGAAACGTGTGTTTAGCCGCGGTGAGCGTGCAACACACGAAAAAAAAGAAAAAATAAAAAAATAAAGGAGAGAACTGAAAAATTTTCTAATAAAGATCGCTATAAATCATTCGCAGATAAGATCGCCGATGAATGTAAGGCCTTCATTTCTCCGCGTGTATGCATTAGTTTCCACAATGAGTTAAACATATCGCGAAGCAGTCATCGCTTTTCGTGGAAACTTCGAGCAAGACGAATGTCGAGTTTCGCGCGCGCGCCGATCACCTACGCGCGCTCACTTGGGCAAGCATCATCGACCTGATATACGCGAGTATAAAAATCCTCAGGCCGAGCCTTCTCACCCGATAATTGCTCTACGCTAACGATACGCGAGATTACGAGCAAGGCTCGACCGAGTCACAGTTTTAATCTTTTCTGCCAATGGAAATAGCCGAGTGCTCGAAACGTCGGCTTATGCAACCGCCGCTTTAATTGCAGTTTTAAGTGATTTAAATTTATTGTTTGGCGCAGCTCGTTTGTTTAACCAGTTACTAGACCACTCGATATCGATATCATCGCGTCTAAAAGTCCGCGAAAAATACGCCAACAAAATTTTGCGACTCTTCCAAAGCGCTTTCATATGTTATATATACTTTCTCTTAAAAATTATAATGAACTTTTCCCCAACAATCAAATGAAAAAACTTAATCGCGGGACAGTTTCCAAGCAATAAATTTCGAGAGCTTGCAAATCGTCCTACGATTAAGTTATTTCTACAAGAAAATTCTCCGGGTGTACGAACGATTGAACGATGCGCCTCAAAATTAAACTAAAAGCCGGCCTCTAAAGTCATAAAAAAAATTCACGTTTCTCCTCGAGTCGTAAGCACAGGCCCGACCCAGAAGCAATTTTGAAGACATAATTTGCGCAACTCCACCCGTCACACTTTTCGGAACAAAAAAAGCGTATAAAGCACGAAATAACGGATAAAGTGGAAATAAGCGCGATATATCCCGCCCGCAGCGATTTGCAGGTACCTCAGCGCGCGATTAGCTAATCGCTTATAATTGCCCCGAGAAAATGGGCTCGCATTCGCGGAAGAGCAACGCGCGCCGCGAGATTAACTCGTTCGCGGCCGCGTAGCCTCTGCGCGGCCCTCCCCCTCCCCCGTCGTGCGGATCGGCGGCGATGTAACGAGCCGCGTCACTCGGGCCGCTGCCAAGCTTTAGCAATCGCCGCGATGTCTAGGCGTTCTATTGTGGAGAGGCGCGCGCTCGGCCGGTGCGTTGCGTCACTCCTCCTCGGCCGAACCAGACTATGCGACGCCAGCCGCGAGTGACTGACCAGCGAGCGGCAGCGAAGCTAGCGTTAGCTCTTTTTTTTTTTCTTATTCCTAAGCGCGCATAAGATTGCGCGTGTGCGCGGCGTCACGTGGCTGCTCCGCTTGGACATAGCATGCTCCAATTTTTTTTCCACTGACTTTTTGATTTTTCACGACGGATTGTCGACTGTACTTTGCGTCGCACTTGACTGCGCTTATAAAGAGGCGTTTTCATCGCGGCGCGGCTCGAGTTTTTATTTTTGCTTGGATTCATTTTAGATATAGATATATAGAGTTTATTCGGCGATGATCTATTTGTGAAAGACTCGGATTTTTCGTAGTGCGAGACGTAGACGTTGCTACGATTTTACCATGTGATGAATATTGCACGGGAATAAATCGCGAAGAATAATGCCTGCGAATACATTTCACCAAAATAGTCGGACGTGAATTATTAAACGTCTGCACGCGTTTAAGAAAGCTTCATTCTACCCTATCGCTTCTTTGACATATTCATCCTGCGCGGCTTCATGAAATTTTAATTTCCTTCGAGATTTGAAAATATTTTTACGTACGCGATTCAATCGACTGATCATGGAATTTAACGGTTTCCTATCGTACAATTAAATTAGAACAGAGTAAAAGAAAATGGAATAAAATTTTTTATTTTATCGGCGCAGTATTTATATTCTCTTAGTAAATGTCGGTTATCAGATCCGCGCGATGGTCAGTATATAGCAGCTGCGCTTCGAACTTCTTTTATCAGCGCTCGGCTCTTCTACTTACTTTCAACATTTGATTACAGAAAAAAGAAAAAATAAATCCGTCCAGGCGCATGAGGCGAGCCGTGAATCATACTACGCGACGACTCGAGACGCAATTCCCCCGAGACTAGAAAATGAATACGGCTATCTTTTTTTTTATCCACCAACTCGCATCCTTCATTCCTGCCTCGACAGTTCGACGGAAGAAAAACAGGGTGAAACTTTTCCATTGGCTTTGTGGTGCTTGATTTCCGCGTCGAAATTTCGGTCTATAGACGCGGGAGAAAAAACGCGGTCTCATTAAAATGTATCGTGCGCGCCACTTTTATCTACCACCTCCGCTCGTGCCTCCGTTTTTCGTCGCTCGAAACCCTTACTTTCAGCGCGTTGCACCGTCTTCGCGAGGGCACTTCTTCCTCCGTGTCTTTTTTCGCCCTTTCGCCCACGGCGCGTCCGATCCAAAGGACGGAAAATCCGAGAGCGCTCCGGCATTTTACGACCCTTTGACCCGGAGGAATTTTTTAAGCCAAGACGCCCGGCCGATCCCGCTGTTATGCTGCCGCTTTTATTATTACGACGCTATTTACGTAAAAGGGACGGCTGATACAACTACCGTAAGGAAGTTTGCCTCGCAGTTAAATAGCTTTCGCTGCCGGAGGGATATAAAATCTTTTATTTACTCGCTTCTTTTTTCATTCCAATATTTTTTTATGCTTCCTGCTATAGTTTTTGATTTAGGGAAATTTAATATTTTCCAGCGTGAATTGCTGAATAAAACGACGCGGGGGAAGCCGTAGGAGAAAATACGCTCGCCTATTTCGGGGTCTGACGTAAACGGAAAATAATTTAAATGGGATTTTTGCATTATTAACGTCGTAAAATGTATTAACTGCAGTAACCTCAAGCCTCTTTTAAACTTAATATTTTTTGAAATATTACTGATGTCATCATTTAATTCAAAGTCGTTAAGAGCTTAATTGCAGTATCCTTCTAGTTTGTTAGTCAGTTCTATTGCTAATACAAAAAATGAACGGTACGCTCAGCGCAAAAAACTACTGACAACTGGAATTTCGTTACGTAAAATGTATGCACACAGCTTGTCGAATTCTTGGGTTGCTTCGCGTTATCTGTACCAATATGTAAATTTTCGGCATTCCTTCTTTCATGTGATATAATATTGCATATACCTTTTTTTATACCTCGAGAATAAAAGCTCATACCAAAAAAGTACATAAATTCAAACGGTAAACTGGTTTCTAGATTAACGAGAAAGATTTTATTTCGTAAGTATAACAAAATGAAAAGACAATTATTTTTAAACCGTGACCTTCGGTTTAATTTTCCTTGCTTTTCGTCATACGAGCAATTATATTTATAAAAATTTTATAAATAATTTTAACAGTAATTTTGTAAACAAAGTAACTAATTAATATTTTATAATGTTTCACGCAAGATTAACGATAATGATTTAAAAAATGTCCAAAGCAACGTGCTTTAATGTATGTTTTTAACATGAGCCGAGGGTACAGCGTATTTAAGGCACGTAAATGCAGATACATAATACAATAAGCACATAACTCTACCATGTTATCATTCTCAAGGACGACTCCTATCTTCCCTCCTTCTTGCGCGTCTTCCTGCGGCCCTGCAGCTCACTTTCTCCTTCATGAAACCGGTGCATCGGATACTCCCTCGGCTCATCAAGCGTGGAACTTATTTTTCCTGCGTACATCCTTTATCTTTCTCGTGTATTTATTTTATTCAGTATACACTTTCATGAGGAGTGGGTTTCTTAAAATAGAGTACTGGAGGAGATATCTCCTGATGAAGTCATCGAAAAAAGCGTACGTTATTAGCATATATTATTCAACATAATTATTTACCGGAAAATCTAAGAACGTTTAAAAATTGCCTGTTTATACGGTATCTAATTAACTGCTCTGTATTTTTTTTTTTTATCTTTTGTTTATAAAATATTTTTATTTCAAAGTGTTTTGCAATTTTATTAATTTTAGAAAATAAATATCAACAAATCGCTAATAAAGTAATATACTTTATTATTACGAAAAATTCAATCAAATAAACATTTTAAATATTCAGCAACGTAAATTTAGTCGGCTTAAAACAACACGTGAAACTATATATTCTCGTTGTATTATACGAGCAAAATGATAACAAATAAAGTAGAAGTTAAGTTCAACATATGCGCAGAGATAGACACGTATCTATCGGAACAATTCTGAATCAATGCAAAGAAGGAAAATAAAAACAAAATGCGATTGCGCGAAACTTTTCCACGTGAGAATGCGCTACTCGGAAAAGTCGAGTAATGCAGGTCCAAGTTTCCCGCACTATAGTCAGAAGTTCAATTGCTCAAATTAAAAAGCTAATCGCATTACGCGCTCGCCGCGGAAGAAAACAAAGCCAAAGCAATGCGCGTCGCTTGCTTAGATTTATCCCCGACACCTGGGGTCCTGTACCTCGCGGCCGTTTCGCTTTCCGCGCGACAATTTAAATGTCGCACGCGCGACTAAGCCTCGCGGCATTGGAATTAAGCAGTTCCGCGTCGTTTCGCGCGCGGCTGCATTGTCCGCGCGCGAAAGGACATTTCGCGTCAGCGCCCGATATATACACACCTAAGTACGCGCTTTCGTGAAAAATCGTCCGCGTGTGCGGGGGGAGGGGGATCCTGGGGTCCCCTCTTCCGCGGCGCTCGGGTATGTGCCGCACGTAGCGTCGCACGGCGCCGCGTCCTTGGCCTTGAGCGCGTATCACGCCGCCGCGGCGGGCCCTCATGCGAACCGGGGGCCTCATGGAAGGAGCTGCGACGGGAGAGCCGACGGGCAAGTGGAAAATGCGGGTGCTCAAGCGCACCGGTCGTCCGTGACGGCAGCGCGAGCTCGCGCGATACTTATACACCCGCAGTTTTCGCTTGTTTCACCTTTTTTCTTTAAGGAAGTCTCTCGATCTTTCACTCTTAGTGTATTTCATTTTTCCTTTTTGCATCGCGGTTTTACTGATTTTCTGAATTTTTCTTTATTATAATTAAAAAAATTCTGGTTTGAACGTTAGTTTACAATTATTTAAGCTTATATTGTAATTATCTCAATTGTTTTGCCTACAGCATTGGTTTGAAAGAGTACGTAGAAAGTGTAATTAGATTGCAATGAAATATATCAAATTTGATTGAAAACACAATTCGATTTATTTTGTTTTTAAACTTTAATATTTTTAATTGGAAAGAACAAATTGAAGGTTGAAATAAATTTCTACTTATATAGGCTCACGTGTAATTAAAAAAACATGCCTTACTGCAAGTTTTTGAACATAAATTGAAAGTAGATAATATATACAGTTTTACATTGATCAATGAATTATTGATGTCGTTAGCAGCTGCAGATAAAAGCAAAAGCACAAAATTAATTATTACACAGAAAGTATAAGCCACATATGTACTCCAACAGTAATCCACAATAGTATCAAGTAGAGGCCATACCTCGAAGATATAAAGAAAACTTAAGTATACATAACTGTATACTTATACTTATTGTAAGGACTTCTAGTCTGTATATAATAGATAAATAATTTTTCGAAAATCCATATCACAACTGTCTTCTCATCATCTTCGAGTTCATCTCCAATCGAGTAATTTTCTATAATTTTACAGAATATAAGTTAATTGTTAACGATTATAGTCAATTCAATAAGTCGGATGTCTCGTGACTTTACAGTACGCATACACCACGCTCGCGTCCAGTGTCTGTTATCACGAGATATAGAAAAGATATACCAAAGGGTTAGCGATTTATTTCGAGATAGAGGCGAGCCGAGGTAGAGGAATAGAGACGGTGCCGAAGATAATTGGCTCCCGCCAATTAACTGCTCTCGGTGCAGCTGAATAATACATGCTCGCACCAGCGGAAGGATTATTGAACCGAGGAATGGTATAGCGACGCAGGTATATAGTTGGGAGATAGCGGCGTCGTGGCTTATCGTGCGCCGGACGTTTCGCGGCACGCATAACGCGAATGACGTGCAGTGCGCGCGCGCGCGCGCGTCCAGGATTTACGCGGGAGCCCGAGCGGCAAGCCGCGGATAAATTAATGCCAATTATCTAATCGCCACGTCGGAATCTTGATTCATCGAGCGGTGCATCGGCCCCTGTGCCCTCCTCCCGCCGCGCGTTCTCTCGCATTATTAGCCCAAGATGAGCAAGACCCCTTGCTGCGCGTATACGGTACTTCTTCATCGAAACACGACGAGCAGATAACATCTCAGGACGTCTCGCTAATGTTTGTTTATTTGGTTTTTCCGCTGTCTCTGCACTTATGCGTGCCTTTTGTTTGCTCAAGATCATTTTCTCGGTATAGACTTCCTTGCCAATCGTTTTTTTTTTCTCGGGAGGATTTAAAGTCTCTTTATTGACACAGGCCTGTCTGCGACTCCGCGACGGTTCTCTTAAAGCACTCGGATAATGCGAATGCGTAGATACTGCTGAAAAGCCGATTGGTTTCGTAAGATTCTCGGTGTTTTGTTTTTTTTTTTTATTTTTCAATTACATTTCGCTGTAATTGAAAACTGAGTTGGCTGAAATTTTTTACAGTCGCGAGGGAAACGCGTTACATATTACCTGTCCAGATTGTAAATACTCTCGGGCTCGTGTTATATAGCTCGCCAGGCGCAAAAAGGAATTGCACGCAATGTTTCATCAGTATGATTAATCCGTAGCGTAATAAACTTTACATGCGATAACAGAGGATTTTAAATCAATCAGCGGTCAAACGCTGGAAAAACATTGCCCGGCGCAATTCCAAAGAAAATATTTACCACTTTTCACCAACAGGTGCGCCAGAAAAGGCGCACCACTCGCGCGGCAATCGGCGATAAATAATTTCTAACGAGGCCGAGGGTGGCGGGGGCAGAAAATCCCGGGGAGAACACAAAAGCAAAAACGCCGGCGGGGCTTTTCAGGGAGGGCCTCTACGAAGGAGTCCCGAAGCCATTAGCAATTCAAACTGCGCGCGCGCTTATCGTGCAACGCCCGACGGTATTTCATCAGGCAGCGACGTGTCTACAGAGCGGCTACCGTTTGACGGCCCCGCGGATTTAGATAGGTCGCGTCGCGGCTCAATTCGTCGCGATAACGCCTGACAATCGGCTGACTTTTATTCCGCAAACTGCATTAGGCTCGGCGCCGGAGCTCCGCGGGAGCCGGGGAAGTGTGTAGCAATCGGGACTCTATCGCAATTCTTTTGTGCAGTCTCTCCTTTTTCACCTCCCCTTTTTTGCCCGGCCCTGATCCTGCGACGAAATTGACACACGCGCGGTACCGTCACATCGGGTCCCGATGCCTGCTCTTTGCCTTTTTCGTCACGGCCCCGCCTTTTTTTACATTTTACTTGTCTCTCGCGCTTTTATTTCACTGGGTTAATGTGCTAAACGGGATTTACGCGAACTCTTTTTCCAGAAAATTTTCCGATATCTCTTGTGTCGAGCGAAGACTTTACATCGAAATGAATAAGTTCTTCATATAATTCTGCAAGTTTGCTTTTATTCCATTTGCGCAGATGGCGCGATCATTATGACTCTAAAAGACTAATAAAATTATCGAAGTAATAGCGGTCAATTTAGTCGTTTTTAATTTTTAGCGGATTTAATTAATAATTTATTTATCGGCATGTTGGATATGACGCGATATTAGATACTGCGCTGTATTGACATCAAAGCAGTATGCATGTGCGTCTTTGAAAAACAACCGTTTGAAAAAATGTCAACTTATCATCGAGGAAAAAGTGACAATTTTCTTCCGCACTGTTTACCAGAAAATCAATCGCTAGGCAATTAAAGTTGAATCGTTTTCTTATCGCTCGTATCGACGTTCTCCGCGCATGTACTCTTTAGTTTGCATTAAATAAACATCGAACACTGAACAGCTGATTCTCGCTGTAGATGCAGTTGCCGAGAAAAGTTTTGAAACTCAAAGATAATGGTATTTAATCGCAATTTTGGTAACATTTTTAAACCTATAATGAAATCGATTTTGCTTTCTCCTTTGAGCATCGCAATATCAATTTTTCCATTCTATCTTTTTAATTGTTCTAAATCTAAACAAAATAAGAAATATAATGGAACAGTTGATACTAAGATTTACTAAAATTTTTTTAAGGAAACTTAACGATTTTCTCATTTTTATCTTTAAGAAACACTGATAAAGAAAAAGCTGGTAGTTTTATTTTTAGGTCGCCTCCCCGGTACAACTCCCCGGTTTATTCGATAGAATGTTTGGAATTTCGCGTTCAGGTGAAACCAAGAATTATGGCCGGCTCGGTCCGTAAGGCCCGCGGGAATCGTGACAACGAGGCAGCGTTCGGCAACATAAGCGACGCTCGGCCAAAAGTGGCGAACTTCTCTCGGCTCGACGTGTTCCTAAGAATCTCTCGTCGTGGTTTTCTCCTCTCCCATCCTTTTTTCGGCCTTGAGCAGCCAACGCCGCGACTTGGGCGCCCGGCCTTACGCGTCGATGCGCACGAAATCGATTCCCGACGTGCGCTGCGAGAAATCGATTTCAGAGACCGCGGCGACGATACCCCGGACGCGGACTAATTTTTCGCCAGACTCGCGAAAAAAAAAAAAAGAAACGATTCGTTTGCCGGTTTTTCGTCCGAGTCGATCGCGCCGAATTTCACGTCCCGAATTTTTTTCGCCTTGTTGATCGAGCGAGCTCGCCCGCGAGACGCGACCCTATCGTATAGCGGCTTCTTGCGTCACTGTTCAGTCGAGTGTATCGCGTGCCGCGCTCGAAAATAAAGATTTAAATCTCCGCCGGGTAGCAGTGGGTAAAATCAAGAGATGTGCTTGCGGATTGTTTAAAGCCGCGTAAAAATTCTTAATTGTATCATTGCGGCGCGAAAAGATATTTTAGCACGTATTTTACAGAGATGAGGAGAGGATAATGGAGTACCTTACCTTACATTATTTTTATGAAAATGGTAATCTTGCTTAAAATGAGATTCCAAGTGATATTTCGTCTCGTGAACCGCAACGTGACTCGTTCTATTTAAGAAGATTAGTAGAATAAATTTTTTCTTTTTTGTCGTCGATGATGAATTATTTATTGATGTTTCATATTTGAATGAACTGCACAGTGTTTATCCTCCGCGGTTGAGATTACAAAATAGTTTTACTGCTTCTGGACTTACGCAATGTGACAAACAGCTCTTAAACTGTAATTTTTGACCTCGCTTAGAACGTTAAAAAAGAATCAAAGAAAAAAAGCATTACTCAGACAATTTACCTGTTGTACCTCTCTTAACTGCTTGCATGAATAAAACATCTACAAATTCAGCATTGCTCAATCGTTGTTACTTACTCCCATCTTACGTACAATTTAGCGTAAAGAAACAGACGCGATATTATCGGCATTAAAAAAATTCCATCATTATTGAAAGTAGCCAGTAATTGGACCAGAGCGAAGGATGCAGTCGAAAATAAAGGACATATCTATCTACTAAAAAAAAAAAGACGAGGGAACGGAATGACAGGATACGCAATGGAGAGGAAATCGTCGCCCGGGGCAAGTGAGGATGTTTTGCAGGACTTACGAGCGCTGCAGGAGGAGTCGAATCCGACTCCTGCGCGAAAGGAGATACGCCCGGAGGCGCGGGATTCCTGGCGATATTAAATTTTGCTGGTCCAGTTTTCCTTGCGGCGAGGTGTCCCGTGACGCCGCCGGCCGCGTCCAGCCTGGCTCCCCTTTTCGTGCGAGCGGCCAAGCTCAATGGGGTTTATGTAGTGAAAATAAGGCTCGCCGGCCGAGAAGAGTCGAAAATAAAAATCTAACGACGTTTAAAGGCTTTGACGTCTGAATGTAGCCCGGCGGACTGCATGCAGGGGACAATGCGTCTGCGGGATGCCCCGGGAACCTCTCTCTCTCCCTCTCGCTGGCTTTCTCGCTCTCCTTTTCGGATGAGGTCGCTCGGTGGGACGCCTTATAATGAAGAGAAGCGCTGCGCTCTACATTATGCGCTAGATTTATTTGTGTACTCTGCTCGTGTAGAAGCGAAAGCGTGCTTATTGAAAAATTATTTCTTCCAGCGAGATATATTGCGCTCGGCTGGGCCCCGCACCGGGACATTTTTTGCGAGTAATTCTGCGGCTTCCCTATTGACAGAGATTTTTCAAGATCAGAATTGACAGTCGGCAAATACGTATTAATCGGGAATTCCTCATTTACTAATAGCCGCAGATTATTTTTCTACTCTGCTGTCGGTGTAGATCATAAATTTGTAAAAGCACGGGCTATGAGTAATGGCACGAATTTCAAAATTTCCAGTGATTTATTCAGTCAGGAAAAAATACAAATAACAGTAATTGTGTGGGTAATATACATTCGTTGAATTTCAAATTTTACATGCATATTTCTATACTCAGCAAATATTTAGCTATATTTTTCTATTTAACGAAAGAAGAGAAACTCTACAATCAATATTTGAGCGTTAAATCGGAACCCTACTCATACTGTTCAGAATACTTAGGTAAAAATCTGATAAATAATTGTATTTTGTAAATCAATACTCCACTGCGCATCGGTAACCTTCAAAACTTTATTTTATCCACCTGAAAACTTGTTAAACGTGTAATCTCCTTGTGCGCTGGTCGTGTAATTCAGAAAAAGGCAAAAAAGGCTTGGGACGTTATTTATTTCCTTCACTGTAAACGTCACACTCTCTCTGAATTTAAATTTTAACGCTCTTAAATCAGAAGTTACAAAAAAGAAATTCTATATGAAGAAAGCGATTTTTCGTCAATGCACCAATCTGTAAACCGTTACCACGCGGCAACTCATCATCGAGTCCATTGTTATGCAAGCCCACCGCGCTAATAGCGCTAATAGCATAAAATTGAGCACTCAAGGAACATAATCTTTCTCTCCTCTTTCAGCCTCTTCTCCCCTTTCCCCTCCCTTTCCCTTGCCGCCAGGCCGCGACACGCCGCCGGCGGGTTCACACACCGTCCGTATACGAATGGAGATTTCCCAATGACGATTTTCCCCTCGGATTGGTGGCCGCGAAATCGCGCGAGCACCCGGGGAAAAGCTCCTTGCGTCCCGCAGCGAGACGGCCTCGGGCGCTCTTTCAACCACGAAACTCGTTAAAATACAAGGGAGGCAGGGCCCGCGGTGCGAGCGAGCGGCCTCTGCGGCTTTTTCTCCACGCCGTGTTGAAATAGCAAACAGTCGGGACTCCAGTGTCCCTCCCTCTCCCCCTTTTCTTTTCTGCGGAAAAGCAGAGATGCAGCGGACGCTTTTTTTTCGGTTCGATCCTTTGTAGGCCTACTGCGCTTCGAGACCGAAGAATTTTCATCCCAGAGATTCCCGAACTCGAGTTTGGTCTTCGTCTTAGGATGGATTCGAACGGCGGGGTTCCCTGTGTACTCGTGTGTACGCGAGTGTGCGTAACGAGATACTCTCAGCCGATGCCTGCTTTTTGGCGGATCTGAGATGCGAAAGTTTAAACCCGGATTTTTGTAAGGTGTAAACTTGCTACTCTGATTCTTCTTCGTTTGCTCTTCTACAAAGTCTAAGGAATAAGAAATAAGTTATATATAATTATTTTAAAAAATATTTTATGTCTCTCTTTTAGTCGTATTTTTTAAATTACTTTATAAGGACATTTTTATATTTAAAATTTCGTTATAATACACAGAATCTATAAACGATATTCATATTGTTAAAATATTTTTCCCTTCAGAAAACACTCTGGTGCAGGAAATTTAAGACATCAATTAAATCCGAAAAAAAAAAATCGAAATGCGTTTCACTCCGTAAATTTCATTATCTCGTTTTCATTTAGCGTAATCACGTTAAAGTGAAATATCAAATATCGTCCGCGCCATCTTTTTCGTCCTCTTTTCGCATGAGCCCGATTTCAATCCAGAAAAGAAGCATAATCGCAATAAATACCGAAGTACGGACGCGATTACCCGATGATTGAAACCTCGCGTTAAGGGCATGAATTACGGCCCCCTTCCACGGGCCGAGCGCGCGCGGTATGGTTAAGTCGGACTCTGTTGATAATATCCCCGGACGAGAGAGAAATGAATCTATTAAATTCGCGGTCGAGCACGTTTTGTAAAATAACAACGTACGAAAAATGGCTCTCGCCGTTCGCGCAGCCGAAGCTCGCGGCGAATAAAAAGAAACGGCGGAAAAAAGAAAAATAAAAGAAGAGCGAGAGAGAGAGAGAGAGAGGCGAACGAAGAGAGGAGGATCGGCGTCGAGGGAAAAAACGACGAGAGTCCTCTTTAGCGCGAGCTCTCATTGAATCTCGCTCGGCTCTAAGATCTCACGCGCGGGCGTAAGTAAAGCTCCCTTTGATCGTTCCGGCCGGCGATCGAATCATAATTTTTGCGCGGAAATATCGCGCGCGTGTATAATACGTTATCCGGCCCGGGCGAGCCAGCTGTGTAAGCCGACCGAGTGTATACATACGCGCGCCGTGTCGAGCTTCCTTTGCTCCGCGCATGCACGCGAAATTGCACACCATAATTACGCACGCAGTCCACCCGGTCGTGTTTTTTTTTTCCATTTTTTCGGAGTTCGTTTAGATGCGCGAGTCAAAGTACAGCTGATCATTCATATCGCTCCACAATTTTTATAACATTTTTATAAGCATCCACTATGGAGCTATTTCCATGCGGTAACTCCGGAATTATCTGAATGTAAAGCTCGGAAATGTACTAGATGTATGAAATATTATTTTTGAGAGCTGTGCATTATTTAAAAGGCGGTTGCTTTATAAAAATAAATTCCTTCCAACATTTTCTTTCGGGGATTTAACGATTTAAATCGCAAGAATTAGATTGCGCGAAGCGCCATAATTTTTCTACTATAGAATCGTGAAAAAAGCCTTTTTAATTTTACAGATTACAATCTTGTAAATTGTTTAGAAAAAAAAATGGTAAGATTTGTTATACACACTGACAATACACACTACTATATATTCGCGAGACAGTAATACAGGGTCGTTTCGCCATATGTCGGTCGTATAGTCACACGACGCGTGAGACGCACAGAGACAACTCGTGTCGTCCACACACGTACACGCCAAGCTGTTATTACGCTCGACTCTCTCTTTCTCCTTCTTTGAACCGATTCGCCCTTTATTCCTCGCGTGCACCTTTTTTTCTTTTCTTTCATTTGAGCCCAGTACCGTTTATCTCTCCGCTTCTCTTTTTATCCCTTCCGCGACTCCTCTTTTTGCCTTTTCCTTTACTTACACTTACGGCATTTTTCTTTCTTTATTTTTTCCCTAAATATCGCGTCCTCGTTTGCTTTCGCGGATTGAGCTTCCCATCCCTTCAACGGCGAGGTTTGCGTGAGTGATTCTCTGTAGCTGATTACGACATTTTTGTGCAGCATTAGGTCCATGTATATTTATACGTTTCACTTTGATCTTCGGTTGCAGTGACGCAGGTGTTGCTCGTGCTGATTTTAACTGCACCTTTCATCTTTTGATTCTTTACTCATTTGAATGCACGTGCGAGATTAAAGCGCATCTTAATACGCGTTAAAGAGAATAATTGCTTGGATAATTTATTAAAAGAAAATTAAAATGTGCTCTTACGGATCAAGAGACGCGGTTGTACCTCGAGTATAAGTAAGTTCAAACATGAAGCTGAATTCTACGCTCAAGCTGAAATTGAAGCTGAATGTTTAATAATTTTATGCTAATGTATTACGTGCGTGTTCTTCAGCGTCAGTTTCAGCTTCATCGTTATTTTATTTAACTGGCTAACATCCTTAACTTTTTTTATATTCAATACTCAATATGAATTAAATGAATTTTAATTAAGTAAGTTCTTCTAATAACGTTTCTAAATATTCCATTAAAAGCTCGAGTTTTCTCTATTACAGTTTTGAACAAGGCTTCATGAAGTCTATTAATTTACTTTTTCGATTAACACAGCTTTTTCGCAAATCCGCTTTAAACCACTTTTAAATTTATATTTTGAAATTTGGCGCTCCGTCTGCGATAGATTAAAAAAATTTAGTTTACACAGCCACTACTCGATTATATATTCGTAATGAAATATTAAAAATATTTCCGCAAAGTTTCCCGAAATTCAAGGTGAATCCAACGAAGATCCGACACGCTTGGAAGATCGACCATCAGCAAAATGTCGAAAGAAGCCGCGGGGTAATCCAGCTCGATGACTCTGGTTAACCTTATTGTTAACGCACTTTATTGTAACCTCGAGCAGTATTGCACATTATGTCGAAACGAAGCACCGAGAGAAAGAGAGATAGAGAGAAGGGGAGAACATGTTGGACGGATTTTAAATTTAGTGAAACGGAACGACGAATCTGCACTCTGGAACGCGCGCTCGAGTGCCCGGGGCCCGTTTCCGGCAAGAACTATACCAGGACGGACAAAGAGAAGGGAAGAGGGCAATGAAGGTTATTAGGTCCTTCGCATCATATAATGACGATCAGATCCAAGACACAACTTTTGTTGTCAATCTGCCTACCGCATTTTAGTTTACAATTATTCACTGCAAAGAACGCTAAAATCCACGTTAATTTGCGGAGATATATGATTAAAATTTTGGAATAATTTTTCATAACTCGCAAGAATACGGAGTACCTAATGGGTAGCTTTAGATGCTGTATCTTGTAATTGCCGGTAATTTTTGAAAATAAAGTACTCTTTACACCGTTTGAGCCCGTAAATTTATAAATTTAATGAGAATTGCGGTGTGCTATATAATGCGTGCTTAAAGTTAATATCGCAAAACTATACGTAAAAGTAGCTCATTTAAAAAGCAATTTAACGTGATTATATAACGATAAAACAGTCTCCAGGCGCGGTAATCCCCCGCGCTGAAAATTTTTCCATTAAAAGAGCGCAATAGCGTAAATCAGCGGCATCCCATAAATCAAAGGGAAATAATTAGCAGCTTACACCGCCACCTGGGCGAGATATACGGAAAAGTCATCGGAAAGCGCAAAGTGAGAGAGGGCACATCTGGCGATGAATCCTCGCGACGGAAACGCCGGCGGCGGCGGCTTTCCTCCGTCCAAGTCCGCGCGTATCCGTTCGCCCATCGGGGCTTTCGTGCAAAATCCCGGGGCACATCGACGAACGCGCCCGGCGCACGACACTTCGCATGGAGCTCGCCACTCTCGGAAACATCCATTTGTCACGCACCGCTCGCTATACTCACGCCATTGACTCGTCGCGCGTTATGGGGATGTTTACATTCGGCGCGTCATTTCGTCTACGCGGACTGCAGTGTGTGCTTTCTTCGATCGGCGCGCGCCGTTTTCGATTTCCAGCCCGTCACGGCTCAACGAGGCCGATCGCGTATCCCCCGGCCAGCTGCCCCCGCATCTACGCGCGCCGACGTCTAATAACAGTCGGGGGGGCTTTAAACGCCCCCGGCGCAGGATGCGCGCAAAGACCGGCTTTTCTCTTACTGACACTGCAACTTTTCCTGCCTGCGCCGTATATAAGCCTGGGGCAGGATGTTGCTTCCCTTTTACCGAACTGGAGAGCCAGTTTTGCCTGAGTAAGCCTCTAACAATTTTCTACCGGAGTCATAATCGCTCTAATCAGCCTGCGATGTGTGTTATATATACACCGGGCAGCGAGTATCCGTTCCGCGGGTCCCTTTCCTCTTTGTACGTCGATGACTGCTCCCTGTTTTTTTCTTTTTTTTTTTTTTGCTTTTTAATTGATAAATTTTCGGTGTACTTTCCACGGTGACTCGATCGACTTGCTCGACCGTACGATTCGACTTCCGCTTCCTCTGGGCTGTACACGTGCGCGTATATACAGGCAAAAGTATTTTATTGAAATTTTCAATTTCAGGCCGATTCAATTTGGTCAAACACTGATGCATACGTGCTTGCCGAAGGCCTTTTTTTTATACCGACGAAATGCGAGACGAGCAGTCGATCAATATTTACCCTTGCAAGCCATTAATTATTTACCTAATTACTCAAATTTTCCGGCATCAAAAAAAGGTTTCGATGTACATGTAAAGCTCTCGAAAACAAAAAAAAATAATAAATAAATAACGAAAGGCATCGATATCATTATCGAGACCGTTGGGGCCATCTGCAAAAGCAAACACGTTATTTAAAAAGCCCCCGGGCCCTTGGCACGCGCGCGTTTATTGCGCAACCGAGTCGAGGGCGGCTGCGCGGTCGTCCGGGGCATCATCTGTCGGCGCGCAAAAATATCAGCTGTGCGCGACCTGCCGAGCGGATCTCGTGTACAACACATCGAACCGAAGCCGCCTCCTCGCTGCCACGCAGTGGTACTCACACAGGCGCACACACACACGGTCTACAGGGTGTATACTCACACTACGGATGCGCGGGAGTGTGCTGCCTGACAGCACTGGCCGCTCTCCCTTCGAACGGCCGGTTGCACGTCCCGCCGCTACGCGAAAGGCTACTTGACGTGACGAACGGATTATAGGGAGTAACGGTATTAGGCTATTTACATTATGCTCGAGCGGAGACCGAGGGGAGCGACTTGGTTTACCCTTTACGCCGTCAAGCCGAAATCGCCAGATCCGGGCACAATGCCGTTTTATTCGAGCCCGAGAGTGTGCTTTGATTTTTCGCCCGCGGGTACTACTGTAGAGCATTTCGTTCAAATTTTTGTACACGAGTTATTTGTCATTTTATTTATTAGTTAATATGGATAATTAAAAATTTGTTTTAAAGTTACTTCTTTAAGTCCTTCACGGAGAAGATTTTTCCATTAAAAATTACTATAGTTTTACCTAAAGCGAGGACAAACTGGAACTATAAAAAAAATTAGTATAATAACCAGCA
>JAWWEN010000038.1:1165879-1194429 GCA_035582955.1 Sycophila texana
TTTTTTTTTATAGTTCAAGTTTGTCCTCGCTTTAGGGAAAACTATAGTAATTTTTAATGGAAAATTTTTCTCCGTGTTTATCCACCAATTTATTATGATATTCGTCAAAGTAAGTTTAAAAAAGTTTTTAACTATAACGTTTCCGTTCTATTTATCAAATCTTGAAATAAATATTAAACGCATAATTTTATTTGCTTTTCAATGCAATTGCATAAATTTTATGTATAATACTCTATAATGAAATTCAAATATTCGATGCAGCTTTAACATCGGTCGATTATCCGTACAACAAAAAAAAAAAAAATTACGACTTTATCGGAAACTCATCAATAAATCAATTTCTCACGTAATATATGCGCGCGCGTTAGTTTTTATTTCAGTAATTTTCGCTTAAATAAACAGTAGTTTGTCTTATCTTGCGTAACCGAGTTCCATAACGCACTTTAATTGCTAGAAATTTATGATTGATTATTAAGAGTCAAAAAGAGTAAATACACGGCTAATTATTTATGTGTACAAAAAAAGCAATTCTTCTGAAAGCACTGTGCTCAAGAATTTCACTTTGATCTTTCATTATTACAACACACGACTGTAATCATTTTCCAAACTGGTTCTAGGCGTGGCTATTAATAGTTTAACATTTCAATTTTAGTGCACACCATCGAACCGCTCATTTATCACATCGATACTCGCGCTAGTCACGAGAGCGAGAATACGCTTATGCACCTTCGATTGTGCATTCCAGAGGCGCCTCGATTCCAAAACGCCAAAAATTTCAGAAAAAAACGAGGGGTTGAGTACACTGTCTGTGAAAATAGTTACAAACTTCCATTTTGAAAAAATTACTATATTTTATTTTATAAGTAAATCTACTGATTGTTTATGAAAATTTACAGTTCTATTTGATAGGTGTTTCTACGAAGTATGGTATTTTTTGTTCCAGAACAACAGTCGACCACTTTCCCAGACATTAAGGTAATTTTTATACTTGACATTTTTTTCAGTGTACCCACCCTGCGTTTGAAGACGTTCCCCGAACGTCGCAGGTCCTCGGCGATGGTCAATTACTCGTGGAAAAATATCAGCTGCATTGTCTCACGTCCCGCTGATGGCATCCTGCTCTCGGACCCTTGAATAAATAAACGTTACGGAGCACGAGGATTCCGAGGATCTCGATGTCGTGCAGGCTCGGCGAACTCGGGCGAGGTTAGCTTAGGATCGACTATACCTAGAGCGGCAACCAGATCCAGGAGGAGCGCGCGTTTACGATCCCTCGGCTCGCAGAGTCGAGCAGCCTGAATGCTAATTGCCTATGAAACTCGACACCGCCGGTTATCTCGTGATCCATCGGCCGCCGGTCTGCTCTGTGCCTATGCCACGCTCGACTACACTGCTGCTGTTGCTGCTGCTGCTGCTGCCGACGCGTTCTCAGCTCCCCGGGCTAGGTGGAGCGAGCAGGAATCCACGCGGGGCGAATGGAGGACGAGTGATCAGGCCTCGAATTACCTATACGTCTTTTAGCGCGAAATATGCTAATTTAATCGGCAGCCGAGATTTTCCGTGCGAAGGCGAGCGCAAACGCTCTGCTACTACGTGTATTAAGTTATTTTCTTGGGAGCCGAGAGTTTTGCGGCTTCTTCGCACGGATTTTCTTCTTGGAGTCCTGAAATTCTGGGGAGTGTGGATGAGAGCTTTTAATGAGGTTTCAATAGATATCGCATTCAAATTTTTAATCGCTGATAATACTTTCGAGAAGTTATTTCATTTATATAGGAGTAGAAGGGTTTGAAGTAAGAATTGATTAAGCACTAATGAATTACAGAAATTTTACTCGTTCTTCGTAGCTGCAAGTATAAATCTGAGGAAATAAAATAAATGAGGTTTTCGAAACAAAACATACGGTAAAATCGTGAAATGGCGCTTTAGTCAACCATCTTTTAGTTAGCTATCGAGTGCAAACGATCAATTTGTAATTTAATGAACAATAGTAGACTGTGCTTGATTCATACTTGACACTTTTCTCTACTCTGGAAATCAGAACAACAATTATAAATTCAAGTAATACTCACCTTTTTGTTTGAATAAAAATGTATAACGACATCATTTAGAGGGTTTACTTTAACACAATGCACTGCTCCACTGCAAGACTCTGCTGCTTAAACTTCCATAAGATAATAGAGAGTATGACGATGAGTGTCACCAAGAATTTTTTTATAAATAACAGACATTGAGGTTACATTGCACGACAATTACAACTGAGTCACAAACTACACTTTAATACAATTATTGTATAAATCTATAATGTTGACGACTAGCTAGCAATTGTCAAGAATTAAAATGTTACTGATCGATTGTGAATAGTAGACTATTAGGTTTCTAGATATCATATATCAATAACATGAAAGAAATTATTCTATTTATTTATTTTTTTAATTTTTAAAGTACACTTTTAGAGCAATACTGAACAAGCTGCTTTGCAGCGAAAAAAACGTATCATCTTTTCAATGGTAAATAACTGTAGACCTTAATTGAGTACATTAATAAACTACTCGATATAATAGGAAGAATTTTTTTCTGATCTGAAAATTAATTTGCAAACCTGGACCTATCCGCGCGAGTATAGCGTTTGTCCTGTCAAAATTGAAAAATATCAGTTTACCGAAGACGAAAAAAGAGCCGAGGCACCGAAAAAAATTTTGTTAAAAAATAGCTACGCACAGCAATAGTAAAGAAGGAAAAAACTGGCCCATAAATCGTTCTTCATTTTTCGGGTAAAGGTTTCCGCTCGATTTGCGCATCTGCGGCGAGAGCAAACACCGAGCGCCTTTTTGTCTCCCCTTCTCGCGGCTCCTCGTCGCGTGTATACGCGCGCCGGGTTAAAGTCGCTAAACGTCCGTTAACACTCGCGACATTTTCCTCTCTCACCTCGCCTCCGGTGCCCTGCATTCCCGTTACATTTTTTTCTTTCATCCTGCTTCGCGGACTGCGCGCAACTTTTCCTTTATGTGCCCGGCTCGTTTCATCCCGGGCGACGTGTGTGATATCAGCTGCGCGATTAAGACTCGGCCGAGGAAAATGAGGGGAGGCGAATAAAAGGAAGACGGGAGAGTCTCGAAATTCCCTCGGCATTCGTAAATCACGCGCTCGAGAGTGCAGCAGGTACGACAATGCGCACTGCACAGGGGGGATGCTAAATAAAAAGACGCGTCTTCCTGGCCCGAGTGGCCGCGCGTGTGCTTCTATACGTGCGCGCATAAATTCGACGGTGGGAGTGTTTTGCTCGTCCCTTTTTTTCCTCATCCACATGGTTCGCCGTCGAGTAGTAGGCGACGGACAAACAACGTTTGGGTACTTCGCTGTGCGGCGTCTGCAATTTCGACATTTTTGCTGCAGACTTTGCGCGCAAAGGTCGAGATGCGCGAAACACATGGAAGTGGTTAAAAATTTTTAAAAAAAAGTATTAAATTTACTTGAATTTTAAATAGTTTTTAACTGTTTTTAGTTTAAAAAAACGTTGACACGAATTTTTAGAACGGTCTTCCCTTTTTTATAGATCGATGAATAAAATTTCTTTATCAATGAGAAGAGGTAGAATGGAGCTTTGAAGAGAAGTCGCATTAAAATTATTTATTGTAACTGCGTGAATTGAAGTCACTGCAAATCCTGCAGAACCGTTTCGGGCTTTCTCTTCTTTACTGTCGAACAATAAAATAAGGTAAAATATTAAGGTTCACTCGGTGCGCCGCGATCCAAAGAGCTCATGAGTCTCTCGCACAATGCTTTATCATCAAAACTAAGAAATACTGCATTTTAGCTCGTCGCGTAATCCTCGCGAGTGCCGGGGCAGAAAGGCCAACAACTCAGGGTACAAACAATACGAGTATAAAGAGAGCGAACTAGAGAGAGGACAGCAAACACGTGCGCCTTTTTTTCGGGGCGCCGACGTCGTCCTCCTCCTAAATCTTATTCTCCTCTTTTTTTTTTCACCGTCCGACAATGCCCTCGCGCTCCCTCTCTCCTGCCGCACGCCAGGCCCTTTCATTCGGATATGCGCGTACGTACGTACACATATAATATAGACACATATATATAGACGCATTGTACGTCGCGCGTATGTGTTCCTCGAAAATTATGCGCGCTGGGTACAATTGACTTTTCGGGGGGACTAATCCGCTGGGGAGCTCAACCCCTTTCTTTTTTATCTTTCTACTCTTTCGGGGAAACAAAATATCCTGCAGGACGTCTCCATTCCGGGCGCGTCGCTTGCCTTTCCTCTCCCGCGACTTTTCATATGCGCAGTCGCGGAAGAGCAGTGACATTCGTATACCCGCGGCGTCGCTGATTCTTTAATACGTCTGGATGCTGGGATCCGACGTTTTCTACGAGCATTCTGATGAACAGCCTGAGAAAATGGAACCGACGAGGTTACTTTCTCTTTTAGCGTCAGTTACACGATCGGGATGAAAAAATGGAAGATTACATAGTACATAATGTAATGTGAACTTAACGGGTTAGTTGATCCGGTTTCTTCACGGTTTTTTTATTGTAATTTTCAAATTTGGTGGTGATCCTTTCAGTTACGATTACTCTGATTTCTTTTTAATTTGTGGATGACTTTTAAGAAAAGCGCATGATTGCCTATCTTAAACTTTGTAAAAATAAAGTATACATTTAAACTTTAAGTTATTTTAATGTGTGAATAGTATTTACAAAATACTTTAGAAAAAAATAGTCAGACGAAAAAAAGTTACAAATATGTAGTCTCACTAACGTACAAGACATTTTATTTTACAATGAATAAAAAGTTGTTCAAATAAGTTGATAATAATTGATTCCTAACACTTTTATAGTAAAATATTTGATTTCGAGAAAATTGCATTAAAAGAATTTTCACTTGTCAAAAGAATCATCACCATTGGAATAGAAGTATTAAAAAAATTGATCGAATGTTATATAACGGAACAAAAGTGAATTCTACGTCAATGGAGTTTCAATAGGGTTTAAAAAAATCCATCGGTGTGGGAATGTATTATTGTCAAGGGAATTTTCCTCGCTATATATATTTTTTTTTCAATAGCAAACAAGCTCCATTGTATCATTCAGCGCGGTGTGAGAGGTTTCTATATTATTTTACATACAAAATGAAAATCGCGCTCCATTGAATAAATATCAAACAACAATTGAAAGAAAAATCTCTTTAAAAATAAATTAACCAAGACGTTTGTCAACAAAAACCAGAGAGAATATTATCGAAATCAAAAACATCGAGATTAAACCAAGATAAATATTTTCCGCGCAGAAGCTTATTTTGATGTCGCATCAGGCATGTATTCTCAGCTAAGGCATTTTTTCGCTCGCCAAAGTTCGGCATATTTTCTTTCTCGTAAAACAAACTCTATATCAATTATGCTCATCCCCTGTCGCTGGCTAAACCAGAGAGCTTCGCTCGCTATCATAATCTGGTTTACTTTTAATCAATCAAACGTTAGACGCCGATAAATCTCTATTCATCAAACTTGCCGCTCGAAAAAAACAAGAAGCACCGAATGTACCACGCTATAGGTGTACCTTCGATTATTCGAAAAATAAACAAGCCCCGCACTGCTATATACAGCTACTTTTCGCAGCTCGCCTTTATGCCCGAATAACGGCGGCTCTCCGGCGCCGCCTTAAAGCTTATTACGAATTATGAAATACCTCCGATTCCCGTCAGACAAACGGCCCATGTTTTTATTACGTCGCCGGCGCCATGTACGCCCTGCCTATCGATCAGCCCCACAAGAGCTCTGTGCATCGAGACCTCTGACGAAGGGAGGCCCCTCCGGCTGGCCGGGATCAACGTCAAACTCTGCAGCGGCGAATTTTCGCGGCGGCACCGGCCAAACTGTGGGCTCCCATCCCCTCGACAATGCGACGCGCGCGATTATTCCGCGCGCCGCCCGGGAAAACGTCCGGAATTAGAAAGGGCACCGGTCCGGAACGCGGCCTCTCAATGGCTCGCGTTTCACGGGCTTTCATCGATTTTCACGCGGCTCGCTTTTCACGGCGACCCCTTAATAAGCATGCTAATAAACACGAGCCCCTCTCGCGGCCGGGGAGCCGGAAAAGGAATTCCATTCTCCGGGCGCGTTTTTTTTTTTTTCGCAGCGCCTCGTTGACGTTCGCGGCGCCGGGAAAGCAGACGCGTATAAAGTCGCCCGGAGGGGGTAGGTTTCTTCCGGTCCGGTGAGTGCGAGGAGCGCTGCTTACCGCGCGCGACCCAGATTCGGCCGGGAGCGCACGGGAATTTCGCTCGTTGACGCCCCTAATGCGGCGTCGAGTACACGCGCAACTTGATACCTCGTTACGCCTGTGTGAAAAGGAGAGCGAGTCGTCGAGTGCGTAGAAATTATTGCCTCCGAGGGTATTAATCTTCGTTTTAAGTTTTTTAAGCTGCCCCGGGACTGTTGGACCCCGGAACGCGTCGCTTTTTTGCGGCCCTTTCTTTCTACGATTTCATTTTTTTTTTGTGTCGAGTGTCAAATCGAATTCTATGACTTATTATTGTATTCTATGATTATCGTATAGTTTTTTTTTTATGGTATTGTTTGAAAAATTTCGAGCACTTCTCTTGACGAATAGGCTTGGTGCTTATTATAGAGTGTTATACCATTACCTGTGAGAAAACGATAAAGTTTAAATTGTAAAGCCTTCGTAACTTAAAAAGTAATTAAAAGACTATAGATGTTTTTTGAACATTTTTTTGCTGCCTAAACTTATATGATATATGTAACTTAATCCATACATTTACCAAACTCTTTGTTAATAATTAAAACTGATAATCACGCTTTTAAATGATCGAAATAATTGATATATACGCGAATATTTCGTAAAGCAATGGTCGAATGGTTTATTGCTTTCTTTGGCAGTGTTTGATTCGATCGGCAATCCTTTCATAACGATCCCGCAGCAGCATTAAAAATAATTATTTTCCTATAAGAAAATAACGAACTCGTTAAAATGGTAAAAGTCTCTTTATGCACTCAGCGAGGATAAAAGGACAGCCGTGACACAATCCCCTCGTCTCTGCATTATTTCGCTATGTATGCAAGTCGTGGGAACACGCGACGCGTATAGGAATAATCGATCGAAAATTGTCGAAGCAAAGTTGCTCGCGTCGACCGAAAAAACAAGAAGGTAAAGTCTAGGTAGCGACGGCGACGCACGAAAGAAAGAGAGGAAAATGCAGACAAGGCTCTCGCCTTTCATACGTCAGTCGCTCGGGCTCGTCATTCCAATTATATCGCGGACGGATCGCTCGCAGAAAGAGCGCGTCGAGAGGAAAATATCATATGCAGCTGAAAGAACGTGGCCGGAGAGCCGCGCGAACGTCACTCTTTCTTCCCTTCCTCCCGATAGGAGAGCGCGCGCGATGGGCTTTTAGCCGCGCATCGCCGCCTCTCAATGCGAAATCGCAACGAGCACGTCCTAAACTCGCGCGCAAGCTGAAAGAGAGAAGAGAGCAGAGGACCGGCTACCGGGCGAGTTTCGCGTCGGGGGCGATCATCGCATCAAAAGCCTGTCTCCCTCGTATATATACCTCCCTCCCTCGCGTCGGACGTCGACGTATTTTTCGGGACGAGAGAGCCTTTCACGCTCGCCTCTCTCTCTCTCTCTCTTTTTTTTTTGACGAAGGTTTCCTCCTCCCCGGTCTGCATTCGGCGAGCGCATGCAAAAGAGGAGGGAGGGCCGGGGTGAATGGAAACGTTTACTGCCGCGCGGCCGAAAAATCCGTGGACGCGCTGCGGTGAAAGCTCGCGTGAGGAGACAATGCGTCGAGAAGTGCGAATAAAAGCGTAGGATCGTGCTGCGCGGATATATATGCTTCGCTTTCTCAAAGAAAACCTCGCCCGTTGATTTTTGCGGTGGCAGAAGATGCCCGAACGCGGCTATAACGCCGCGCGCGAAAGGGAAGAATGAAGATGAGGGAAGAGCGTCCAGGGGGGAGGGGGAGAGAGGCGCACGCTGCTGGAGCGATGATGTGTAAGGTCGATACGAGGATACGGCACCTGACGTGTAATTTGGCCCGAATTACGGGCAACCGCATGGGAGCGGAAGTCGACGTTTCATCGACTCTCTCCTCTCTTTCTCCGTCCTTCGCTCTTTTTTTCTCTCTCTTAATGCTCTCATTCGTCTTTGCCTATCTTACTTTTATGAATGTCAAACTTTCCACGAGTTTTTTTTCCTTTTTTTATCTTTCTTTTGTATTTTAATAAAATAAGATTAATGTTTTCCCAAGCTTTTTATTTGATTTGACTTACGATTGAAAACTTTTTTTTTGGTTTTATTTGGAGCGTCTGAAAATTTGTTACTTCATCTTCGGAGCACATTCAATTTCATCTAAGTACAGCCCCGCACCCAGTCTTTTAAAAACGAGTTAATTCACATTTACGTGTCGATCGACGCTGGTCTACAATTTGCCTCACTAACTAAAACATTAGGCCTTTCTCGCTTTATTCTTGCACGCTATGGACATCCGGGCAATACCCAAGATTCGATGAGCCCATTAATAGCCAATGATAAGGCTTGCAGCTGTTCATTCTTAGTTCTGCTCTTTTTTCCAATTATTATTGTTTCAAAAATAATTCATAATTTGTTAAAATTTTTATAATGCTAAATTAAATTTAATTATGTAAAAAATTGTAAAATACAGTTTTTATTTATGCATTTTCGATATGGACAAAGATTTTTTTTTTTAAATAAAATAGAATACTAAACTTATCCTTTATGAGAAAATTTTTTATTTGCACAAAAGCTACTTTGTATCTCTATAGTATGTCGCGAAGATGTTATATGTATAATTAAAGCATCTTTATGCGCCGGATACTAATGTTGAAATACTATATAATGTAACTAAATTATTGTACTTGAAATAACGGGAATTAACTTATGGAAGGAGCACATAACCAGTGCGGTTTTTCTCAGTGCCGAACCATCGAAGGTCGCTTATTTCGCAAGTATATTTTTTCACACAGTGAGAAACTTGCGCATAAAGTACTCCGCTGAAAAGGTAAAAATGTTTTTAAATTTATCGGTTGCACCGTAGGATTAACTTAAAAATACTATACGCAACAATGTAATAGGCTCGCTTAATTTATGGAATTGTCTTTTCATCCATAATAGAGATGCGCAACGAAATATTATTTTTAAAATAAACATAAACTAGGTACAGGTTTTCATTCCAGTGCATAAACTAAAAAATTTCAGTACATAAAGTCTCTCGAGTAGATACAGTACGAGCAGCACAGAAGCTACGATTACGAAAGGCTTAAGGATTACACGTACCCGTCGAAGGCTGGCGCGCACTAGAGGCGGAAAAACGAAAGCGAGTGCATGGAAAGCGCGAGGAAGGGGGTAATGCGCGAGATGAGGCAGGCGTTGGCCAGACGCGTTCGTGAACTGCGGACAGCCACGGAAAAGCGATGAGGCGATGGCTTGCCGCCGGCGATAATAGGCCCTCTCCGCGGGGGCTAGTAAATGGCAAAGTGGCGTTACGAAGGCTCATCAATCGATCCCCCGGACGGAGTGCGATTTCTTCGACGGCCCACCCTCGGCCCTTTAAACAGCCTAATGTTCCAATTTTCCAGCACGCGATGGATCTATTCAGCCGTCCAAGGCAAGCCTTTGATTACCATCGCGGAGTGAATCGTCACGGCGGATTAAACTCACGAGAGCCGGAGAAAGTCCATTTTCCTGCGGCGATCGCGAGTGAGTCGCTTTTCTCCTTTGACACAAGCCGCGCCGCGCGCGCTGTTTGTTCGGGCAAACTTGTTGTTTGTCCGAATCGAAAACATCATCGTGATTTGGACAAACAAAAAAAAAAAAAAAAGAGCGCGATGAAGCCGTTGTCGGAATTTACAAAAGCCACCGACGCTTTACGCATTGGAAGAAATTAACGAGCACCAATGGGCCGCGTAATTGAGTTAAAAATAGATGACGGGCAAAACGATTTCATGAAGCCCGAGCGTCCTATCGGCTTTGCGTGATCCTATTATCCGGTGCGCTCGGCTCCGCGCTGAAAAACTTTTCGAGCCTGAAAACGGACCGTTTTGTCTATCCTCCGTTGCATGATTTGCGACTATTGTTCTTGAAGGAAGACGGAAAATAGGCCGCCGCCCAATAAATAGCGCCTCACTTACCGACTTTCATAAAACAGTCGGCGGTATCGCGGCATGCAATGCGTATATTTCACCGCGCGCGAAACGCATATATATATAAAAAAAATCCCGCGAACACTTTCTGTTTAAGCGCGCGCGCGAGATAAACGCGTAACTTATTACAAGGCAGAATTAATACGTTACATCGTACGAAGCCTTCCTCGGGCTCAGATTTATTTTTTCCCGTGTATGAAAAGTTTATTAGCGCACGCACTCGCGCGTCTCGGTAAAAATCACGCGACTTTTTTTCTTCAAAAGACGGTGCGCGCGGAGAGACAATTAAAAAAAAATAATGCGTTTTAATCATTTTCCCGCGGCGCTTAATTTTTTTATTAAATTAAATGCTCCTCTTAATTCGAAGCCGCCGATAAATACCCGGGAATTACCACCTGGATCGGCTAACGTGTGTTTTCGCGCGCGCGCGCGCACACACACAGAAAGAGCCGCATGTGAAAATTTAGCGCGCCGAAGATAGTTTATACACGCAGCGACGCAAATTGATGCCTCTCGGGCCTGATTAGTGCGTTCGATCTTGTTATTACGCGAAATTTTTCTCGGCGATTCCCACGCGCACTCGGGGATTACCTTCAAAGCCGAGAGGAAAAATGTCAGGCTTCTAGTAGGCGTAATACCATCTGCGAGTAAATTGACCGCGAGCGACGCGCGCCAGCGTTAAAGGAGAAAAAAAAATAGAGAGGCAAAAGGCGAGCGACGCAGAGGAGGTAAATCAGAAATTGTCGGGCCGCGGGAGGACTAATCGAGCACGCGAGTCCCTCGGCCGGCGATGCCGCCTCGCCGGGCGTAATCGCCGAGGTTTTTTCCTTTTTGCGCGAGTCGACCGGCTAACAATAATTGACAGGGGCCGCGCGATTACTCTTCGTTATCTAATGGAAAACAGCGCGTTATCGGGACGCACAGTGGCCGCGCTGTCTGCCGCGGCGGCGCGAAAAAAATCGCCCGAGTCTTTATCGCCGCGGGTAGAGCGCATTACGGGAATGTTGCGCTCGGACGATGAGATTAGCGATATTCAATCAGGACGCGCGCTCGCTGCGAGACTTGTACACTATATTAATTTACAAATTGTTTTTTTTTTTTCTTCTTTTTCTATGAGCGGTTTTAGTTTTAAGCGAAAGATTCCTTCAACGGGGATTTAAAATTCCGAGTCGATGATGAAAACATCTTATGTATTTTTTACTTGATGATCGTGGGAAAATATTGTTTTGCTGCAATCTTTACTGTAAAAGTATGTTGAAATCTGTAATTTATTTGAAAAAGCGTGCTTCTTAATTATTTCGATAATCAAAGAATTAGATTACAAATACGTTTTTTTTTTTTTAGTAAAAATTGAAATCTTGAGTTCATAAACAGTGATGATTGTATTTGAAGAAAGATAAGATTTCGATTTTTATTTCTTTATTGCGTACTGATTTTATCGTTTTTTTTTCCTTGAGTCCTTGTGTCAGCGTTAAACAAACATTAAATGTGTAATGTGCGCTATTTTATAATAGTGACGAAACAAGTAAACGATACCCTGTATTTTTCCTGCGAAATTGTATTATATTTATCTGAAAAATTAAAAATAAAACGTTTGAGGCGATAATTAATGTACACTGTTGATCGTTGCTGAATTAAATTATCATAATTACAAAATAATGCATTTTTCGATCTAAAAAGCACTTAACCCTCGATTAAACGAAACGAAAAGCTCGACCGTGGCAACAGCGCAGCTGCGCTCTAAATTTTCGCGCTGCCTTATAAGAATAGGAGGCACGTCAATCGCGACCAGCGTCATCGAACGTCAGCGGCCCGGGGAATGATCGACGGGGCCTATCGCGCGGCTCCCTCGGATCTCCGAGAGATCGCCTCGTGACCCCTTCGCCGAACTTGCCGGTTGTGTTCGGATTTTCTCGGCTCTCGGAAAAGTCGCGGTCCACGTGGATGGGATCGGTCGGACGTTATCGCGACGGCCGAGTTTGCGGGGCGCGCGGCCGCATTTGATCTGCGCCGAGCGTAACCGCTAATAATTGGAGGAGATTGCGGATGATCGATCGACGCCGATTGGCGAAATCAATTTATTGCGCCGATCTGCCGAGCGGCTGTTTCAGCGATAGATCGATCTTCCCGAGCGATCGTTTACACGGAAATTATAAATAGGGTTCAGGGACTTTTTTGCGCCGGGTGACATGATGAAACTGAGAGTACGTAATTTAATAACTAGACTGATGAGGGGTAATGCCTCTTGCGCCAGTATCGAGTTGGTCAGATAATGATTTTATACGAATTGACAATGCTGCTGTGTTCGAATTTAATTGTCTAACTTATAGCCGAGGAGCGTTGATTTATTCATGTTTACTTCTTGATTTACGTATAGGTATCTTTTTGTCTCCTGCAAAATGAATTTTTAAATATTAATAGTTAACTTATTTGCTTTATAATTAAAAACTGTAATAGCAAGTCGAGGAGCGTTGATTTATTCATGTTTACTTCTTGATTTACGTATAAATATCTTTTTGTCTCCTGCAAAATGAATTTTTAAATATTAATAGTTAACTTATTTGCTTTATAATTAAAAACTGTAATAGCAAGTCATGTATTATAGTTATAAACGTCTTAAATGTTCGTGTTTAAAAAAAACGATGGCAGGGCGAAGTATTCTAAGACGGAAATGGATTGATTAAAGAATAGATTTCCGGTTGAATGGCGCCAAAATTCCAAACGTGTTAATTTCTATTTAACATTTAAATTTGAATAATCAAAGAAAGTATTATAGTGAATAATAAAAAAAAAAAATATTTGCAAACTTTACAGTCATTTTGTCCGACTCGTTAATTAAAGAATTTAGAAAAGTCGGACGATAATTAGGCGTTGCTCCAGTCAGACTCGATCTCTCTGGCCCTCGGCAAAGGAGGGTTTGTTTACACGTAGGCGCTCTCGAGCGCGGCTGCACGCGCGGAGGTGCGGAGCCACGAAAGAACGAGACCGGCGGATAAATTTTTATTTGCGAGCGCCTGCGCGCGCCTCACCTCAAACAGGATACACGGCGAGCCGTCACACTCGGGAGCAGCCCACTTCCTTCGGGGCCCTCTTTCTCTCTTTCTCTCTCTTTGGCTCGAAAGTGTATGCACTCGTAACGCGAGGGAGCGAGAGAGAGAGGAGAAGGAGAGCGAAGGAGAGAGCGAAATCCGAGACGCGAAGCGGGCACACGTTTTTATACTTCGGGCAGGAAACTCCTCGGCTATTCGAAGAATTCACGGAATATCGAGTTCCGCCCGGAGGAGCGCGAGCGCGGCACAATGTCGCCCGATCGATGTCCGCCCAGGTTCGATTGCCGATGTGTCGGACCCCCCGATCCGCGGCATCATAATGCCATTATCTTTGTACTCGACGGGGAAGGAGGCCGGCATAACGGTAAACTCGCGGGGAAGAGAGAGAAAGAGAGAGAGAGGGAAGGAGCACCAGCATCTGCTGCTCGCTAGCCCGACGAAATCGAGCTTTTCTATATAAGACTCTTACGTACTTCTTATTTATAAGAAGCTTTGCTCGAGCATAAATACAACGCTCGCTTTCCTCAGTATAAATGGATTATAATTAATGCCATGAATAGAGCCAGGCCGACTTTCAAAAGGTCCGTCTTCGGGAGAGCCGATCGATATAAATAGATCCTATCGATTCAATTGGACCGAGATGGAAACGAGGTCCAATTCTTGTGTTTCTAAACATGTTCGAGAGTATGATGCTTTTGACTTTGGTGATTTTATTTACAGGTTGCCAGAATGGATGCTGCGGCGAAGGACCATGGTGGATTCACTGGACAGATGGTACCAGCATCCGCGTAATTAGATCGCCGACGTGACTCGCGTAATTTAGGTATAATTCATTTTATTGTTCGTTTGGTAAACCTCGTAAACTTTCGCATTAAAATTTAATTTAATAAGAGATCAATGCGATTCTGGATTCCCTCGACGTTAGTTTGATATATATCGAGTCGAGGCACATTGAACTTGTTATCTACTGGAATCACACTCTTGTTATAAAAATAAAAAAAAAATGTTAATGAAACAAAACTCGAGCTTTTATTCCATTTCACTTGGCAAGCATTGATATAATCCTTCAATCTGAAGCAGTCTCACTTTGAATTTATTATCTTAATGAGAATTAAGTATCTGCGGCACAGGTCGATAAGCTATATAAATCTTCAATTAAATGTAGATAGCATTATTTCATGCTTATTGCGCTAAAAATAATCTCGCCGCGTAAATCATTAGCCCGGCATGAGAAAATGCTAGTTACGCACGCGAATAAGTTATCCGAGGAAAGAGCGAGAGAGGGAAGAAAGGGCGTCGAATGAAAGTTGCTTGACCTTATACACATCGAGGTGCGCGCCGCCGCGACTCGAAAAATCAATAATGCGCGGCCTCGAACAATCACGTGAATTCCGTCGCGTTATTATTAATCCTAATCGCCGGTGGGGAAAAATTCGCGTGCGTCACGTGCCGTCGCCAGAGACGCGCGACTTCAAGACTCGCAGGCGCTTGATATGCAAAACGCCCGCTGTATATATATACCTTTCCTCTTTCGCGCTTCGAGTTCTCACTCATGCTCGCTTTTTATAATTAATATCCGCTTTCTCGCCGACGGCGCCTTTTTTCCCCTCGTTAATATTTTGATTTCGCGTGCGGGTGGCGGCGGACGCTCGTCGCTATAGGCCTCGATAATGATTATCGGGCGGCATTTCTTGAGCACCCGCGGGGAATATTTTCGGTGAGCAACGCGACGTTATTAATCGCTCCGCGGCGCTTGTAATTGCACATTTTTTGCATCGCGATACGCGTCGGTGTGCGATATTGCGGCAGCCCGCCGTAGTCCGTTTGTACTCGGCATTTATATTTTAAAAAGTGCGCTCCGCTCTCCCCCGTTCCCGCTCGCGCCTTCCCGGGAGATTGAAATTTTAATAATGACACGTTTTCCCGAATACACCGGCGGAGCACGGCGCTATGCGGAATCGAGGCCTTTAACGAGCGGGGATTTTAATAATACCGCGAACATTCTCCAGTCGTAAAACTCGTGAATATTTTCGATCGACGCGTCCCCTCGAAATTAAACACTCGCCGTACTACCTGTCGAATGGAATAAATTAAATAGCGATTAAATACCCCCGCGAGCGTGAGATAAAAATCAGCGCGCGCGGAGTGACTTTATCAAATTGAGTCCGCTTTAATTGCTCCGCCGCTCGCGCCGGAGCTGCGATGATTCAGTGGCCGATTGAGACTCGGAAAATTGAGGCTTTTATTTTATTTATCTGATAAGTGCGCTGAATTGTGTCCGACAAAGATCGAGAGCGCGAAAATTAAGTTGACGCGAGTGTGTGTATACACAAGAGATACAAGGCCGGCAATTTAAGCGGGGGGTAGTAGATCGGTGCTCCGTCAAGTGTAACCGTTGTCCATCTGCGCGCCCCTTAACCCTTCCGTTACGCGCGAAAACTCGGCGACGGGCATCGTTCTTTCGTACCGCAAAGCCCACGGGAGCCATGCCCCGAGAATGCGGGCGGCAGATCGATCAAGATCCCCGAAATGTCACCGATGCGCTCATCAATTATTCCGACTTCCTATACGTCACTCTCTGTATGTGGTCGTATGCGACCAAAGGGTTGCTCCGAAAATGTTCTTTTTTTTTTCTAATTAAGGAACTCAGTGTACTGCACGTGTCCACGTCATCATGCTATATCGTCGATAATCATCGTTGCCATATTCGAAAGCAGCTAACGTCCGCTTCATTTTGCCGATTTTATATCATTGGGTTGTAAGATAATTTTTAGGCCGCAGATTGCGATTTATAACTGAGTTTTACTTCTTCGCATTCGATGAGAAGTCTTTTTTACTTCAAACGATAATGTTAGGTCATTATTTCTATGTGCCTACTTTCGCTGTGCATCTGCACTTTTGAGAGCCACATACGAACTGGTCGATTTCACTTAAACTTCACTGCAACTGCCTCGAAGCTAAATTAAAGCTTTAACAATGCCATAAATTACAGTTTCGACGAGGGCTTGAAACACAAGCCTGACACAGGGTAGGAGGAAAAAAAAAATTCTGAAGTCGGGCAAATAATGTCCATCGGCCAGATTTATTCATCGTTATTCTTTCGAAGTCGGGGGAAGAAAATTTATGCGGCCGGTACGAGGCATTAGGCGAGGAGGCATCGTTAAGAGGGCACACCGGTCATCGCGAGACTTTTCGCGCCATTTATACACGGCTATAATGAAGACACGGCTCGAAGCGAAGGGCCCGAATATCGTCGATATCTCCCTCTCCTCCCGCATGTGCCACTCGGCTTCCTGCCCGCGGGCGCCCGAAAAAGAAATTGAATTTTTTACGACGTCATTATCTTCTCGCCTCGGGCCATGTGGTCGCGCGCACTTTTTTTCCAAGGGCCGATTAGCCCGAGTGCGGGCCGCTCCTATACGCGCAGCCGAACATGCACTTAATAACTACTTAAGCGCGCGCGTGCGTGAATTTTGGATCTCCATTTGCGGCGCACATTAGGCGGTGCTGTTGAGCGGCCGGCCCGATATTCGCCTCCTTCTACCGGCTGTCGGAGGTCACAGTTCGCGGCAACTATGCCTCGCGTTTTCAGCGAGTGGAAGCCGGATGTTTTCGTAGGCCTACTCGCAGTTTGATATATTTATTACGTAGTTACGGAGTCTTGAAATCGCCACGTAAATTACCAGTCGCACGAAGCGCTACTGTACTTCCCTATCCAATGAAGTACGCACGATTTTATCGTAACTATTATCGCTCGCTTATTACATGCGAATCTTTGAAGCGAACCCGATGAAAATGCTAGATTTGGAGCCAGAAATAACTTTGTAACACGAAAGTGTAATTTCCAACAAACTGCTTAGCCGGAAATCTCCGGTCGGACAGAATTTTTCGTAAAAACCAAACAATCTTATCGGGAAAATTACCATAAGACATCCGAATGACCGGCAGTCATGGGGGGGGGGGCAATTGAGACGCTTGTCTATTTTTAAAAGGCCGTGATCTAAAAATTCCTGTGCGTAAAAAAGAGGAGTATCGTCACACGACGAAGCCGAACTAAAAATTCCATAGGCAAGAGAGATCTGCTTCTTATCAACCCGCGTCCTCGTCAACTCGAGCCTCTCCCTCGAGAGGCCCATCCAACATTACGACACTGTACGCGCGTATAGCCCACGCTCCGAAATCGCCCAAAAGCCGCGAGCCGGCAACATGGGAAACCGACTCTCTCGAGGCCCACAGTCGCACACGCATCTCGCTAAAAAACCACTTCCACTCGAATAAAGCCGGGGGCCGGGCAAAGAAACGGCGAGCACGGCCTGGCGGCGGCTTTTTAAAGGGCGCGTATACGGCCGCAAGGTCGTTAGCCCCGAGCTTCGAGAAGAGAGAGAGACGAGAGGGCGAGAGTCCTGTGAGAACGGAGGCGAGAACCTTGGCCGATGGGCGACGGCCGGTAAGGCGATCCGCGAGGTTCGGCGGCATGCACGCGCGGCCCTCCTCGGGACGGAGTGCTACGTGTGGGTGCCCCGGTATTACGTGTCGTCTCCCTTTTCGCGCCCAGCTTTCCTTACGCGAGCTGCCGATCGAAGCAGCCCTCGGCTTTCGGCGATCCTCGGGCCCGCCGGGGCGCCCAGGAAGGATGTGGTCGGGAAGACGCCGGGGACAGGTGACGCCATCGCTGATATTATGCAAAGTCCCGGTGGGAAATCGGCGTTACACTTCGCGCCCGAGCCCCTCCCGCGCCACTTCCGCGCGCCCGGCGAAGCCTTTTACTGCCGCGCACGTGCGCGCCGCGGAACGAGGCCGGGCCGCCGCCGCTGCCGCCGCCTCCTCTCCGCCGGGGCGCACTAAAATATTTTACTGCCCCGCGCGGACGCTCGTTACGCGGCTTTCTCCGGGAAAAAAGTTTTCGCGTCAAGGCGAGCGGGCCTTGGAAAGGGGGTTAAGTGCGCGCGAGGATCATGATCAATCGCCGCGCCGCGCTTCGATCGCCCTTCGCCTTTTCCTTTTTTTTTCGATCGCGCGCGCGCGCCCCTCGCGAATTTCCTCTCGTTTTTTTACGATGATTTCTCAATCTACCCGGCGCTCCTTCCTTCGTTTTTTTTTTTTTTTTATCCTCCCGGGCGGCACTTACATAAATCACGTTTCGTCTACTTCCATAAAAAGAGAGCTGTAAACGTTAACATTATGCAATTTCACGTGACCTACAGTAGTTCCATGTTGTTACTTTAATGTTCGCGAATGCGAGGAGTGCTTCTCGCGGAAGTCGTTCGTCCCCTCGGAGATTAGTTTTATACCGCGGGCTCCCTCCCCCATTTGTACAGAGCGCCAAATCGATAAATGAAATTGTAATCTAATTATCGCTCGCGCGCTAAATTAATTGACATTTCAAAGAGTTTCTTTACATTATGATAGTGCTGCTTAGCGCGGGAATAAATATTCCCGTGACAGGGCTTCATTACACGCTAGAAAAAATTGTATGTGCTCTTAGGCCGAGAAGAAAGCTTTAACTATGATTCAACACATTCAAGTGTCAATTTAGCCGCGAGGCACAGTACACTCCGCGGCGATAGATGTGTAGCGCACAGTCGGAATTAATCACGGTGTATAAAAGTTGAGTACAGTTATCGGGAGGAATAAATTATAGTAAAGTATATTTACACGAGAGATAATTATTTTAAAGCGATTGGCCGTACAGTTAGAAAATGCGGCCGGTAGCGCGGCGAATAATTAGAATTTGAAGCCGGCGGCCGCCGCGAGGCACACGGGAAAAGGTCCGTAATGCAGGCGATCGATCTATCAAACTACGAGCGGCGAATCGTAAAAAAGGATTCGCGGCGGTGGATGAGGTAACCCGCGATACGCCTCGTCGCGAACAATAAAGCGGAAATAAATTAGCGTCGAAAAGACAAGTTACATTATTTATATAACACTTGGGTATGTAAAGGAGTCGTCGATGACTCTTTCGCAGAGCGCATTATTTATGATGCGTTCCGCGAGTCGACCGCAGCGGGAATCCGATACAGACGGGGAGGTGGGAGGAAGCGCACTCATTCCGAGCGTTAATATTGCTCGTTTAATTGCTTTATCTAATGACAACTTCTCGAAAGCGCACGTTCGCGCCGATAAGTTTCGCTGAATAGTTCGTGCCGCGCTATTTTATCCCCTTCCTGTTGATCAGAGCGAATAATTTTCTAAATTTTTCTGATTAACTCTTGCCAGAACGTTCTTTTATTTTCAGAAACGCTTTGATATACTTGAATAAAACTGCTATTATAAAAAAACAATAATTTAAGTTTGAAATAGAAAAAAAGAATACTAAAAGCAACAACGATTTAACTATAATTAACAAATTTCACCATCATAGTACACAATCATAATGAGTTTGACAACATTGAAATAATAAATAAATAAACGTATTTCTTTGGATTCAAATGAGAAGCGCGAAACTCGAGGTATCGCTTGGAAAAGGCACAACCGAATCGGCATTTACAAATCTATTTCGATCAGCTGAATTTCCCAGCGGAGAGCCTGAAAGCTCCCAACTCGAGGCGGGCATTTCTCGAATACCGGCGGATGACACGAGTCCTCGCTCGTCGCCTCGATAAATCCGGATCCGACGCGCGACTAAGACCCGACGGCTGCTCGGCCAAGAAAATTTACTTGCGTAACGCACGCGCCGCTTATCAGTGGAATGCGCGATATCGGTCCAGCAGCTGTCCAGCGGCTCGCCCCGGCCGGGCAGCTGTGAGCTTCACCTGCCGCGGTAGCCACACCGCCAGGCGCGCGCCGCCTCGAGTCTTCTGTCCAAACACGCGGCGCCACGCGAGGCCCACTCGCACCTGAATCCAACAGTTTTTACTGCTTATCTTCGGCTCTAAGGCTTGGCTAGATTGGCGGGCTGTCTCTCTTTTTCTCGTTGCCGCAGTCATGTTTTACCATGAAATTAGACATTTTTCTTGTTTGATGAGTACATAAAACATGGATCTTTACAGCTTTTATCAAAATGTCTCACTTGAATTTTCGAAAACAACGTAAAGTTCAAAATATGTTCATAAAAATGCAATAGTCCGTTTTAATATCGTCAAAATTTGTTAGATTTTTAGTGAATTTTTTTAAAATTAATTAACAATTAAAAAGAATAACAAAAAAGCCTATTGTAATTTTTGGTAGAGAATTTTTTTCCGTGGTACAATAAATATTTGCAAAATTAATGTAGGCTAATTTTCAGACCCATTCAATTTTTAAAGACGAAAAGTAATTAAACTCTATAAAATTCCTGTTTTCTAAATGAAATGGAATATTCATAGTCACAATTAGGAAAATTGAGAAAAAAAGAATTCATCACCGACAGCGGCAGACCACTAGATTTTTCGCGCGGCAACGAGCTCCATTCCATTCCTCTAATTCCTCGAAGGCGAACTTTCGAAATTCCCTCGGCGGACAAACTTTTGAACGAGACTTTCTCGCCGGCAACTTCCTCGTCGGGAGAAACGAGACGACGGGCAGGGGGAGGAGAGAAGGCGGAAGACGAGCAGACACGCGCTGACTGCTGCCTCCGCGGGGCAAAGGGGTTGGCACGCGCGGCCTTTTCAGGAGCCCGGAGTTAATGTTGATATGCAAATCGAGCGCTCGTCCGATGCCTTACATCTGTTCCGTTCCGCGGGCCGGTCTGCCGAGTGGGGGGCGCTTTTTATCGGCCCGCCGGGCAGGAAAGCGCGCGCGGTTTGGCGAGCAAATTTTTCGACACCACGCGCCTAGGTGTCTCTGTCTGCCATTAAGGAAATTTCATGGTGCTTGAAGATTGCATTTAGCATACGCTTAAAGGGACGTAATTCATTAAAGCCGTAAACAGCTCGGGCAGATCTTATCTGCGCGGATTCCGTGAGACCTGGTGGAGCTCCTCTCTTCCATTGCTAAAAAGTCGCTGCGAATCGTGAGCTAATATACGGCAGAAATTGTGCAATAAAAGACGCTCCGAGTGCGTCGTGCCGCTGAGTTATTTATTACTGGCAACTATACAACTACGGGCTATAATAGAAATAATATTAGACTTTTACAATGTATAGTCTGAAATTGCGTGCAAGATTATATGTGAGAAGTTTGTGCTTCTCCATAAGCAGTTAACGCGTATGCAGTTCGCAGTTTGTTGGTGTTACAGTACAAGCAATTTCTTATGCTTTCTTTGCTAATCCGCAGACAGGAAACGGAAGCAAGTAGCTACATTATGCACCTAATTAGATGATTACCGATCCAATACAAATAGTGGCTGTCTAATGAATTTCTAACGATAAAACTTGAATATTCATGTAAAGTAGAATAGTTTTCGACTAGATTTTCCGACAAATAAAACATCGAGTTCTACACCACGAGTTTAAATCAGTTCAGGACTTCTCAAACGTAAAACTCGCGGAATTTAAAAAAAAAAGAAACTTCGAACGTGAAAGGAGGGGATCGTCGAAGCTGCAGGGATAAGATACGCGCAAAGAGGAGGCTGCGTGTACGCGTACACCGCGTATGAGAAGGAAGGAAATAAAATTGAGGAAGGAGCGGTATAAATGAGAGGAGATAAGTAAAATTGACAGGGGTATTCAAAACGGAGGGAGCGAGGGAGAACGAAAGAGCATAAAGAGAGAAGGAGAGAGGAGGTCGGTATGCTCTCGATCTCGGCGTGTGCTTCGAGGAATTCCAGATACACGAGAGACGCGGAAGGCGGCAGGCGCGGGGGCTCCGATGACAGAAGCCAAGATCGATCGATAGGGCGAAATCGAGCGAGGCGAGGGAGAGCGAGGCCGGAGAGAGAAGTTCGCGCTCTCCCTCTCTCTCCTCCTCCTCCTCCTCCTTCGTGCATTTGCGCGAGCTTCCTCTCTCTATATACGCTCGGCCCGAACATTATTTATGGCCATTTAAGGAAATTCGAAGATACTTGTCCGTTGTCTCCGGCGTTCCTCGCGGTTCGATTAAAATCTTTTTCTAGAATTTATCGCTTTCGCCTCGCGTGGCCGTTCTTCCTTTTTTTTTCCTTCTCGTTTCGTACTACCTTTCGTCGTTTTTTTTGCAATTTCTTTTTTTTTTTTTAAAAGAGTTCGTCATGAATTCGCGAAAAATTGTAGAAACCGATATACTGCGTTTACTTCGAACGGTTAATATTGAATTTAGCGTAATTGTTTTTTTTAATCTTTAAATAACTGGGAATAACGGTTCATCATCGGTTAAATGAACCTGCAAAATTCGCTGAATCGCGATGAAAATGTGTGAAAACAATCGGCATGTAGTTCGTAAAACAAATTTTAAAATGGAATCGTTGTTTCAATATTGAAAAACACATCCCAAATCTTGGAAGTGATATACAATCGTGGAGGAAATACTAAGTATGTTCTTAAACGGAATACCAACTGTGTATGCATAAGTAATCAATGAGGTTTCATTTAGTCAAACGATAGTGTATTCCCGAAAATAAGAAGCGCGGAAAGTTTGCAGTGGGTCGACGCTCGATAAGCCACGGTATCTCTATACTTTCCGAGAATCGTGAATAAATGGATCGTATATATACAATTTAATAAAAAATATTAATTTTTATCTCGAAATTGGCATTGAAAGATTTGAAAGACTCTGAAAATCCATTTAGATTGCCGCACTGATCTTTAAACAAAGCTTTTATTTTTTCATTTTCAGAAAGTACTTCCCTTTTCTAATTTATAAAATATATATTTCAGCTTTCCTCTTACAAATCGCACTAAAAAATTAAAACAATCTCACTTCGAAGTTAAATAGTATACATTAAAAGAAAAAAAGTCGCATAATGGACTTTCTAAAATTAGCATCGATGCATTATTTTACGCCTACCAGGAAATCTTAACTAATTGGACGATTTCGAAAATAAAGAGTCGGCTACCGGAGCGCCGACCCCGCCGTCGCGTCGCAATAAGCCATCGCGCTTATTAACGGACCGTTTGCTCATGCATTTTTAAAGTTACGATTGGGTGATAATGCACGCCCTCCTCGTGCGCGCGGCTAAGAAAACGGCGCGAGCGACGATAAAAACGCTTTGGGCTCCTTTTTATAACTCGTTCGCCTCCGCCTACCCGGGTCCCCGGCTTTGCTTTGCTAGCGCTTTAATTTCGAACACGTGTCCTTGCCGCTTTCAGAAACGAGCGGAGTGCCCGAGGAGAGTTGTTCGCCCGTAAATGATTGGCTCGTAAAAAGAGTCGCTGCCCCCGCGGGGGAGGAGGCCGCCATTCGGGGACTAAATTTAATATGGGAAGCGAGCGTCGATTTCGACCGTCGCTCCGCAAATATCCGAGCTCCATAAAAAAAAAAAGGAAAATTGTCGTTGCGCGTCTTATCGGACCGCGGATAACACATTGCGGCTGTTGGTCAGGCGGGAGGGAAGTCGCGTGATAAAGAAAGTACCTAAAAGGAAAGAGCCGCGAGACGATGTCGGCTCTCTGTTGAAAGCGCACTTTTATTCGCGTATTTTCTCGTTTACACTGATCGCCGAGATAGGTATAGTTCTTAAGGCGACGGCGTGCGATTGCGTAAGCGCACAGCGCCGGCAGAGGAAACGTTTGAAATTTTTACATATGTTTATCTCCGGTGACAATGTTTTATGGAAGAATGGCGCTTTAACGATTTTGTGGTTTTTGAGATAAGTCGTAAATTCACCATGTTATCCGTTGCGTTACTGCTAAACTCTTACGGCAACATCTTCAGTCTCTTCATTACTCGTAAAATACGGAATGGCATGATTCTGATGAAATATAATTAAATCGTCACAAGCACATTTAAAAAAGAAACTTATATTAAAGGTTTGTAGAACACAAGATGAATCTTATCTAAAATTAGTTTATTTTTAGAATAAATAGCACCGCTCATAGTAGGATATAAAGATTCTTCAACACAAATAAAAAGTTGTTAGCCATATATCTTTTTACCTCCTTCCACAATTGACGTCTATCGTAAAATTTTAAGTGAACCTCGTTCGAATTTTAATGTCAAACGGAATTGAGTTCATCGAGTAATAATTTTACACTCAATTTACTAGAGTAAAAAGAAAAAAGAAAAAAAAAAGAAGGACGCAACTCAATCACGAGTCCAATACTCCCTCCATTCCCACAAGTGTGTTTTCGAAAAAGCCACATGCTCGCTCCGAATGCGCCGGAAGTACTCGAGCACATTCGCCGGAAAAAATCTCGGCGCGCTCGCGTTTTATCGGGCCGCCTCGTGCATTCTCATGCACCCGTCTGCAGGCCGAAAGGAGTGCAGGCGAGTCTATCGCTCGCAAACAGCTGCGGGCCGCGCTCTTTTCGACTCCCCGCGCCTGTACGTATATATATGTATATACACATGATATCCCGGCTCTCGTTCCGCCTTGGCCCCGAAATGCAGGCTCGCGCGCGGACTGGACTCGCGTGACAGCGGCGCATTAGGCAAATCGTGCTGATTACGATTAGCAGCCCTTCCACGCCGAGGTGGCGGCCGGACGCGTCATTAAGTGCTCATTACCGGACACTTAGATGTTTAGATTGATTCCGGCTCTTTGACCCGAGCTCACGGCCGCGCGCAGGAAGTGGCCAGCGCGAAGTTCTCGCGGCGGTGGACACCGACGAATCCGATGCTTATCTCCGACGAAAGCAGCTCGGCCGACCCGGTGAACTTTTTAATATCACCGCTAATTGAATCACCGCTATTCAATGGAATTTGAATTTCGAATCCGCGCGTACACAAATGCGGACATTATTTAAATAAGAGGGATAACTATAATTTAGAGTCGACTAATTGGAAGGCAGGAAACTACACCAACCGACTGCAACCGACAAATTTTCATAACAATTCACGATTGTGTTTAGCATTCGTATTGTTTTTTTTATTTTATTTTCTTGTTTTTTTTTTTTTTAAAGGTAAAATTTAAAAGAGAATGAAACGGCCATCTGCCAATTACGAGCGTTCTTTTGCCGCAAAAAAAAAAAATCGTTACAGCGGCAATTTGAATGCAGCAGAATCTCATTCGGAGCAGTCAACAATGTATCACTTAGAAAAATTATGGTCGAGCGTCTCGGAGCAACTGTTTTGAACGTTTTTACGATTCTAAAATCTCGAAGGACCATAATAAAACTGAGCGCGTAAGGCCGGCGAAAAAGAGCTAGATAAAAGATAAAAGGTCGATCGTCGGCCGGCGGTTGACAAGGGGTGGAAAAAACAAGCCATAAATACGCCCGCTGAGAATCGTCTAAGGCTGCGTTAATTTAATCGTCCATTGTTCAAATCCGCGTTTTCCAAGCAACTGTAACGCAGAACCGCTCGGGCGGGAGTTGGAGTGGCGCGCGCCTTTTTTATACCCCGCCGCTCCCCCGCTATAAATTCGAAAAGGGCTTTATCCGTCAAAACAAGAAGTCAGTTCCCATCCGCCGGCGCGTCTTCTCTAACTTCTCCTCCTCCGTACCTCGGCTAGACTGAGCGGCCACTGTCTCGCCGCCGCTCCCTTCCGTACGCCGGGGAAAATTTATTTTCCTCCGAGCGATTAGTAGCCGCCGCGTGCATCTTATTAGACTCGCATTTCTTTTAGCCCACGTGATAGTCGATGAAAGAATGCTTACGAGGAAAAAAAAAAGTTTTATCGCCTCTCGTATAATTATTTCGTTTCCCTTTTGCGTTCTCGTTATTGTTGTCATCCAATTATAGATTTCGTTTCCCTTTTGCGTTCTCGTTATCGTTGTCATCCAATTATAGAGGTCAAAAGGCGATATCTCTTATATGTATTTTCCGAATTTTATATAGTTATTTAAACCTTCTAGAAAAGAAAAAAATCTACATCGTGAGTCGAGTCATATAAGAAACACGTGCACAATCGCGAATTTACTAATAAAAACAATCAACTGTATTTCGACGAATATTAATAATGAAGTTAATGATAAAAATGTATTTTCGAAAAACTACTCGTTTATTCACTCGCATGAAATTCCATTACTCCCCACGTGTTTTTCCCGGCGAAGCTACTTCCTCGATGATAATCGACCATTACCTCCACTTCCGAGTCCAGTAGCCAGGGCCGTTCCCTCGATCCTCGTCCGAGGGAAAAAAAAATTCCCTCGCCTAGGTGCGCCCTTAATTTATGTTTCCGTCGAAGTGCGTGTTTCACGTGTTGGCCTGGCTTGTCAAGCCGTGCGACTCGTCGCGCAAAACTCGGATCCACAAAACTCGAAGCCGAATTAAGATTTAAAGGGGGAATACGGCGGACGCGAGCTCGCAAGGGCTGGTTAATTTGCGCGTATACACTGCGAGATTCAACGAGGATTTACGACGCTCGCACGGTTTTCCACTGTAAAGCTGACCGGGCGCGCATACCTCGCCATTTCCATTTTCCGGAATATATATCGCTCGTGTGCCCAGAAAGTTCGAGCGAAACGTGAACCACGATATTCCCTCGTTCGTACGGCTTGTCGCAATTAATTTCCGTGTGCGTATATGCGCATTCTCAATGATTTTTCACGAGTGATCTTGTTGACAATTTCAGATAAAGTATAACAATTCATTTTGAAGAAGAAAATCTACACGAAATCGGAAGTTTAAAAAAATCACTTTCTAGTAGTATTAATAGATGATTGACACAGTCACAGAATCGTTTCGCCATAAAAGAATGCGAAGAATGCCTACTGTGAATCGCGCGTTAATCGCGTTTCGCATTACGCGCCTGATAATTATGTTAATGGATCAGGAATGGCATTCTCGGCCGAGGTTCCCAAGGAAGTCGGGGAAAAAGTCGTGGAAATCGTTTCCCGAAAAAATGATATCAAGCATCGGGCTTTTGTCCCGGGAATCGCCTCACCTATATATACCCGATCGCTGCGAGTCCTCGTCACTTTTTCGAAAATTATACGAGCCGCGCGCTATCTCGCCGTATGGGTACACCGCGGCTCGCATTCGCGATGCTCATTAAAACCGATTCAGCTCAGGTTCCGCGAACACTATGAAAAATTCATTAGCGACCTTCGCTTATTATTCTCGCGGTTTTTCATTTTTTTTTCCAAGAAGGTTCGCCGATTGTTCGCTGTCCTTTTCTCTCTGCATCTGGAGCTCGCTTGTCTCGCTATCTTTATAATCCTTTCGAAAGATCGCTTTTTTTAGACGGCGCACTAATTATTTGGTTGCCTGCTTCGATTCTCAAGCCTCGACGTCATCGTAATTACTCCTCGATAAAACTAAAAGAATCCACAGTATTTTCGTATAATTTGTAATATCTCGAGGTGTAGGCGTTCATCTCCCCGCTGGTCGGAGTTAATTTAAAAAGGCAAGGTAAAGAGGCGGCGTTAAGGCAACAGCAAGTCCATCGTAAATTGCGAAAATCCATCGGCAGCCTCCGCGGCTGTTCCGTCGCAGTGCCTCGAAGATACCGCTGCACTCGTATACTCGGGCCGTTTATCGAACGAGCGGCTGGACGCGTAATTCGCCGCATTCGCACGTGCGATAGTTAACCGAGGCCAGGGGGCTCCTCGCCGCGGTGCTTCACGGTTTTGGTCCGACAACTCGGTTAATAGCCCATCGGGGGATTCCGCTTTGTTCCGTCCTGGCGACTCTCTCTTTCCACCTCCCCTCCTTTCCTCTCGGCTGCAGCAGTTCGTATTATACGTCGTGATGTATTCGAACAGCAGTTTTCCAAAGCGATGGTTCTCGTTTCGATGACTTGGAAGCCTACGAACTGGGATTCATCTTTTTTTACCTGATCATTCTGTAATATATTGAAATCAACGAACTTAAAATTATACATTATTTCATTTTTAATAAGATTTGCAGTTACTTAGATTTTAATTTTTTTAACGCCTAAAAGTAATGGATCTAATCAAATCAGAATCATAAGAGTTCTTAAATAATTAAAATAAAAAATCAAAAGTAAACAAGTCAATGCATATAGTAAAGTAAAAAATAAAAATAGGCAATTGTAAGTATATTATTATTAGAAAAAAATTACAGAATCTTTGAAAAAACAGTACATTATTTTTAAATTCAGAAGCATAAGGCTACGAAATCTGTAAAAGTAAATTGCGTAAGACAAACAAAAAGACATGCAATACTCCAGAAACTGTAATTCCAGACAAATTTCATCACTCGCACTTACAAAAACGGAAGCAGGATTTACGTGTTACCATACGGAAGAAAAGCACACTCGAGCAAAAGCGACGCACCTATGAAAACATCGAGAGCGCGGAAAAACATCGGCGCTGACAAAAAAATCGCGATTCCCGTTTTATCGTCGCTCTGTCCTCACCCGGGGGGGGGGGGGGGGGGGGGGGGGGGGGGGGGGGGGGGGGGGGGGGGGGGG